>CABHPH010147235.1:0-46778 GCA_902168325.1 Peromyscus nudipes | reverse complement strand
AAAAAAAAAATCTTTTAAATAATAAGAATTCTAGAACATCAGAGAAAAGTACTACATCAAGTATCACCTTTTGTCCTAAGCAAAGGACGTGCTTAGGTCACTCTCTGAGGCTCCATTTGTAATGGACAAATCATTCTTCTTCACACACTTCCAGTGACCTAAGCAAACAGTGAAGGAGCTGGCAATCAAGTGGAAGAATTGGGCTTTGAACTCCTAGACAATAGGTTTACGATGGTCACCCATCATGATTAAAATCTGAAGTTTCTCAAGTGTAGCTAATTTAAATGGGACTTTTGTTGTTTCACAAAATCCAATGAACCATTCACAATGACTGGCTCATTTTTTTTTCTCTTGCCACTGCACCACTGGTCTAACATAGCTATTATAAAGTAATCCTTCCTATTTCCTGTGGCCTGAGCAAAACTATGTTGAAATATGGGCAAAATGGATACACTGATAGAAATGAGAATCTTCCTTCTAACTATTTCAGCTTTTCCAGTGAAGATGGAGTACAGACACACAGAGATACTGCTCATAGTTGACTACCATTGAAATTCTTAAAGGTTCTTCGACAAATCTTGTGCTGGTTATCATTTGAACAGGAAACTGATATTGTACTTGTGGATAATTAAATACATGCTCAGAAAAGAAAATGAAAAAAAAATCCAAGATAGAGCATGCCTTCAGTCCTCAGTTTTCTTTGCTTCGGAAAATAGAAGGAAATAAGTGGGTAGATGACTTCTCTCTGGGATGTATTTTGTGGGGACTCTGTTTATGTGTTTGTGCTTTGTAGATCTACTGAGTTGCCCACTATACAACACTCCTTTGTGGCTTCCACTTTTCGTGCAGTAATGAACAATAACAATATAGACAAAAGTCTTGTTCTTGTGAAATTTACAAAATAAAAGATAGAAATTTAGCAAATACAGAAGCTTTTTAGAAAGCAAATTGAATTTAGATAAATTCCTGATTCTAACGTGTGAGCAGTCAAGACAAATCCTCCACAGAAAATCCCATTTAATATTTTAGTATATCATGTGTATATATATATGTGTGTGTGTGTGTGTGTGTGTGTGTGTGTGTGTGTATATATACAACTACAAATATGCATACAATAACAATTAATGGAAAAGAAGTCATGAATTTGATAGAGGGCAGGGAGGATTTGGAGGTAGGAAAGGGAAGGGAGAAATGTAATTAAATTACAATCTCAAAAATAAAAAATATTATATTAATAAATATAATAGCATATTATATATAAATATAATAAAATAATACATATTATCATGCTGATAATACTGTAGTCATCTGAGAACTATTAAAGTAACAAGAATTTGGAAAGCATACTCCTGAACAATGAGCAGTCACATGGTTAAGTGAATCCACAGTTTAGACAGGCTTTTTTTTTTTTTCATATAGGCTTCTAGCACAGGGCAGAGATCAGAAGCATAGCATTGCCTGGGTGAAATCCTGCTGCCAATAGATCCTGAAGCAGCAGAGCTTTTAACATCACCACAGGAACAGAGACAAAAATAAAAACCTAAGGGGCCAGATTCCCAGTTTTTCTTTTTTTTTTTCAAGTGTTATGGAGAACCAACATCAATACTCTGCCAGGATCAGTGAGTATACTTACAAAATATTAAAGCCACATAGGGTATAATATTAAGAAATAAAGCAGAAATGTGAAAAAACCAATGAAAATTTTCAGAAGTCTATGTGTAAAGGAAACCGAGATGAGGGTTCAGAATTCAGTTGTGAATGTTTCAGATTTAATCAGAGTGCTACACCCGTGATTGTAATAAGCCAAAATGAGAAAAAAAATCCCTTCCTAATAATGAAATTACACTCAGCACAGCACCTGCCTGAATTTTAAGAATCATGTGCAATCATAGCAGAATTATTAGATATTTTTGGGCAGACTTTTGGCTTCTTTCTTTTATTTCTTTGTGTGTGTGTGTGTGTGTGTGTGTGTGTGTGTGGTGGGGGACAGGAGGGGTGTGTTTGTTTCAGTAGCCCTAGCTATCTCTATGTGTTGGAAGGTGCTCTTGTAGTTCTGCCCTTCCTGTCCCTCCCTGGTACAGGGATAACAAGTGTGTACCATACGTCTGATCATTGCTTTGCTGAGTGTGGAAACCAAGCCTTCATGCACACCAGGCAAGCACTTCACCAGCTGTGCTGTATCTCTAGATCTCACATCTTCTCCGTCTTCTTTCTTATCCGTCATGCCTGAAATGTAAGTTGTTAAGAAAGGGATTGTGCGTTTAAAAATGTAAAGCTCTAGCAAAGAAGAGAAAAAACATTAAAAAAAAAAAAAGATCCAGGAGGAAGAGGATTTTGTTCCACAGACAGAACTTAAAAATAGCTTTGATTAATCTGCTCAAGGAGGACTGGGAAAACAGATTTTTCCTGAGATCCTTGAAACTGGTAGAGATAAAGTTAAATTCTACAGCTGAAAAAACTCAGCATGATGGACTCTACCAGGAGACAAGATACAATTAGCTGTACCTTCCAAAGATGACTTCAGGATTTTTCCTGTTGGTCTTATTTTGCTCTCAGCACAGGTTATGGAAAATAAGTCTTTTTAGATCTTTTTAGATCCTTTCTGCAACATGTAAGAATCTTTGCATGGGTTTTTATACCCAGAAGAAGAAAACAAAAACTGATCGGGCAATCACCAAATCACAATTGCTTAACTGAATGAAAACCACAAGTCATGATGTCATACCTTTATATCTCAGAGAAAGAACTACCTATGGAAAACATAGACACTCTTAACAGAATTTCTTCCTGTTTTATGCACTGAAATATTAAAGTGAACTGATGAATGTTGCTATTTACTGACAATGATGGTAGTTTTGTATACGTGTGTCAACTAACCACAAAATAAAACTAAGTGAACAACTTTTTGCCTTACTTTTCTGAAGTTCTAGCAATATAGGATGATACAACCTGGCCTTACTGCTCACTGTTTTTACTAAGAAATAATGTTTAATTTTATCAAATGCCATCATTGCATCTTTTAAAGTGACCATACAAGCTTGACCTCTTTGAGTTAAGATCTATGAAGCTTGTAAATATGTGTGTCCAGACTTCTTATTATGTATATGTCCAGTTGTTAAAAGAGAAAAGAACCTCTATTTTTGTGTGTAAATTATTAAGTCCTCATTGTCTGGAAAATGTGCCTGATATACAAAAATCCATCGATAAATGTTCTTAATGGATAATGCATATCATAGTTCATATATTAAATAATTCAAAATAAGAAAACCATGATTGTGACTAAGGCAGTGTCTTTTAATATATGGTTCCTTCCATGTGAGGGTGATCTGACTGCAGTATCTGGGACCATATTTCTCTGTAGCGATGGTTTACTGGGTCTGGCTCACTAAGCAAGTATAGTCTTCATTTTCCAATGCTGCATATGTGTCCTCAGTGAAAGACAATAGCATTTCCTAGTAAAAGAGGACCCATCTTTGGGCAAGAGTACAAGAGTACCTACACCCCCCTGCTTGAACTTTCAAACAATCTCTCAATCTATGATGACCTAAAAGAAAATGATTTTATATCCAAATTTTAACTACTATGTATTTCTTATGGTTGGCTTTGTATTTTATTTTGTCTAAGTAATGAAGTCAGGGTTTTGAAGAAGATTTCTACTGAGATGATATTGGTAATGCGAGAAGGAGAGAACCACAAAATGGATATGATGTGGATAGATAATCTTGTATTCATTAGGTTCCAGAAAACATCATAATAAATACTAGCTTGTATCTCAGTATTCTGTCTACTTTCTATTAAACAAAGAGTCCCTTAGATGGTTCACCGAATCCTTACCAGGAATTCAGCTCTTATAACTAGAGTCCATTGGTTTTAAACCAGTGAAAGAAAACATTCATTTCATCTAACAGCTGTAGAAAAAGTGCATAGTAATTAGGTTACTTTGGTGAATTCTTTTGTTCCAGAAAAAACAAAACAAAACACTAGACATTTTCACTTTAGTTATGTCACTTAATCTTCATAAAAAACTTGAAAGAGGCAGATCTAGGGTTGAAATTGAGCTCTGTTTCACTAAAGAGCACAGTTTGTAGGACATCACGGACTTTTTTAGGTAAGCCTGGGAAAAGGATGGAAGAAACCCTCTTACAGGTTGAAAAATAGTACAAGAATCCCTTTGATCATATTAAACATTTTTTATGTTTGAGGAGCATTATTCTCCATTGACAATGGTCACCAAGTTTGGAAGAAGTGGAACCAAATTGCGCTTACTATTGCTGAAATGCTTAAATGAATGATTCTTGCAGCCTTTCTGCACATTTTCTTCAATGTCTTAGGTGTAGGATTTATATTGTAGGTCTAACAACTGAGAATGAGCACTACCTAGTCATTTGTCTACATTTTGTTCAGCTGTGACACTCTGTACTGGCCTCTATCTGCTGAATAAAAAGTTTATTTGATAATGAGTAAGAGCTAAACTTATCTATGGATACAAACTTTAAGTATTTGTAGTACTTAGAATACAGTTGAGAATTGGATTTGCTTTGAAAAAATAGCTATAATAGTTCTTTTCTAGGGTCTATGATTTCTCCAGCCGTAGGTGGTTGGCTAGGTTTTCAGTACTGTAAATTAATGCCTTCCTTTTGAGTAGGGCTTACGTCCAATTAGACAGCTTTCTGTTACCCTCCCCCTCAAGATAAACATCCCATTATTGCTTTATTAAGAATAGCTTGACAAGCCAATCATTTCTTTACAGGTAGGTAGGACAAATTATTGCTTTTCTCTATTGATAGCTTAATCATTATAGTATTCTAAGAGCTAGTCCTCAGAGAAGAGACTTCTAGGTCCATTCCAGTTTGGTTCCTCCAAGTCCTGCGTCTGAAATATTTGTTGTCTTCAGCAATCATATCTTTTCTTCAAATTCTGGGAAGAAACAAAATTCGATGGCAGGAGCCTATATTATTTTTGGAATTTCTTGTATTCCCCTGACAAATAAATAAGGAAGTTTCTCGGGCCTGGCACTGGGATTTTTGTTAGATAGTCCCTGGCTCTTTGGGGAACATTATCACCCCTTACACTATATATATAAAGTTTTGACAATATATGTGTGCGTATATATGTTCACATGAGTCCAACTATTCTCAAAGCCAGAAGAGGGTAACAGATCGTCCCTAGAGTTGAAGTTACAGGTAGTTATGAACACTGATAAGTGTTCTGGGAACCAAACTTGGGTCCTCTTAAAGAACAATGATGTCCCTGTATCTTACTATCCCCCCTTTAGATTTTTCTCAACCCCTCCCCAATTGCTTTCTACTTTTCAGGATTCTGCTAGTTAAGAATGTTTAATTTATTTTTACATATTATTCCTCATCCATCTCTTACCTTACTTGTAGCATCCCATCGCATATGTGCCAAGAAATAGTGTAATAAATAGGTGTTAATGATGGGGATCAAACCAACAGGTTTTAGAATACTTCCCCAGCATGTCTAACATATTCTGTGTATAGAATATGGCACTCTTAGCATATAAATATTTGCAGTATAAAGTAATTGCAAGTAAACTATCAATGGCTCACCACCTGAGTTTAAGAAGCATTCTCAAATTTTATTAAATTGTCTTATTTAATAGAAGAACGTTTGTTAATAACAGGTAGTGGGGTAACTTACATTCATTCAAAGTTGATTTTTATGAAATTCTATACTAAGTACTCATATAGATAGGAATTTATTTTAAAGCCTGTGTTCAACCCAAGTACAGTGGCTTATGTCTGTTGAGGTAGAGAGAGCAAGACCAAGACTTATTTGCATTTAGTGGTAGCTCTACATTATGCACACTCAGAGGATATATAATGTTGAAAGGCATGTGTAGTTTTTAAGGCAAAGGGAAGAAAAAGGAGTAGTGTTAGAATTGTTTTTGAAGATTAAAGGTAGGGTTGCTACGCTGGTCACGTTCCAGTGAAAAATGTAATTTTATTTTCCTGCACTGGTTGTTTTAGCATCAAAACCATGAAGTCACAATTTTATTTTTAATTGTGGACTCTCAAGTTTCATGCTTTACATATCTTGATAGAATTTCCCTTGCCAGTATGCATCCCAGAGTGGCAGTCTCATTTTCTGTAACTTGTGGAAACTTATGAACCGTACTCCTTCATGAGTTCTTAAAATACTATTTTCTTTTGACCTGCCGTGTGAAAATATTGGAAGCTGGTGATAATACTAAGCCCATTTCTATGGAAATGGTGTGGCTGTTGTTTAATAAATCTTCCTGGATACTGAACAATTCATGAATGGCTTGTTGAAATGCAATAAGCTGTTTATGAGCCCTTGAATTGCAGGACTCTGCTCTTGTGGGAAAAACAGAGTGGGAAATACCATCAGTGATGAATACTATCCCTTCTATCTCAACTGGTCCTGAAACACCCCGGGTTTAAACTCCTCCAGAGTACATTCTCGGCAGTAAGAAGGATAGGGTGTGACTGCAAAGTCATGACCTTCATTTTCTTATGTTGCTTAGAAAGCCAGCCCTCTCACCACAGCTCAGGAAGAGCTCAAAAAAATGGTTCAGACTACAGCAACATTCTTTTAACCGACAGTCTGTCTCTCAGGGCTCTTCCTAAGATCAACACTCATTGTGGTATTGGTTAATAGTCATTCTTGCTATCTTATTGTCACACCTTGTAGGTTGGTGTCAGGCACTTTGAAATTGAACACATGTCCCTCCAGTGCCTTTGGAGAGGACCGTGCAAGGACCTTCATTCATGTCTGAAGAGAGCTGCTAAAAGAAAAGATAATCCCATTCCTTGCATCATCAGGGCACATCTCCATCCTGCCATGGATACATTTTTAATTGCTTTCCTTAAAAGCTTGATCTGAAAGCCTTTGAAGTAAACAGCTCTCTGCCATTATCCCATTAGAAGTGAAAGGCCTCTCCATCCTGCCCTGATTTTCAGAGAGAAAGACAGGGGGAAAATAAGCATTTAGAAATCATTCTGAAATACGGTTTCCGCTCACATTTTCCTGTGGGTGATCTTAGTAGCCTATTAGACGCTGGTAATCACACACAGCTTAAGCTACGGAACTGCAGGCATGTTAGCACGGTGCGTGATCTCAGAGCTCAGAAGGCAGCCAGAATTCACAGTGAGCTGATTTCCAGAACTGTAGCTTACCAGGCCCTTGGGGAGCTGAGGCTGCCAGTCCACCCTCCTATCTCCCTTGGAGAAGAATAGGTGGTAACAACAGTCCGTGTGGGTGGAAACTGAAGAAACGGGGAAACTAAAGTAGAGGAGGAGGGGAAGTTAGCTCATGCTCCACGACTGTGGAATAAACGACACAGCTTGAATTCAGCCCCGCTTCTCTCCCTGTCCTTAGACTGGTGATGTGAATGTTTCTTTTTTTCACCTTCCTTTTTAAATTAACAAATCTAATCCTTACCAAGCACCTGGATGCCTCGCTCCTCAACCGTGTCGCATCCATGCCTGTCTCCTTTCATGTCATTTTTTATCCAAAATATGAATGCAGTCTCACTGCTTCAACAGCTTCGCTGGGAGACCGTTGTGTCCCCACCCTGCGAAGCCTAGAATACTTAAAAACACATCTTTGTATCAGAATTCTGGGAATCAGAATCATGGAGGAGGGATGACAGCAATAAATAAACAGGTTAGGAGAAAAATCAGTCTACCTTGCCCAAAGTGACAGCTTTAAGAATTCCGAGGCTAGCACAATGTCAGTATGTAACAGCAGATTATCAGGAAATGCTATATTCCCGCCTTTGTTTCTTTTCTTCCAAAGGAAGGAAAAAATTCATAGGACATAGTACAAATTTTCCAGGATAACATGAACAGCCCAACTATAGAAATACATTTTACTTGGTTTGATAAATACTGAAATTTTTGTTTTGTTAGTCAAATGCCCCTTTCCTTCATTAGCATGAATGCAAGTGTTTGAATCTCTTTTGACAGTCATGTGGATTCAGTCCAACCATTATTCCTGTGCTTTGTGGCCATTAGCTATAAAAACACAACTCCCAAGGTTCACTCTTTGAGTCTGGGTGGAAATGTGTTATCATTTCATCAGTACAATCAGATGGGCTTGCTCACGTGCCCCACAGGAGTTGTATAAAGCCACGGTGGTTTGGACTACCTACAGTCTCCTCGGGATTGCTTGCTACAATAGGCAGTCATTAGTTAATATAGTTGAGTCTAACACAAAGAAGGATGGGAAAATGTGAAAGCTTTAAGTATTCCAATCATTGTAGGCTCCAGAGGCCTTCACAAAAGTGACAGATCAGCCAGGTTTGTGTGTTGGCCTGTGTGGTTCCGACCTACTGTTCATTTGCCATGGCGGCTTCTCCTTCATGCTATATGAAAGCTTACATACTAATGGGATTCATGAATTTATATCAACACAGCTGGTGTGTTAGGCATTCTGCGTGGCTGTGACAAAATGCCAAAGGAAATCAACTTGAAGGAGGAGAAACTTCTCTTGATGGATACCAGAGGTCTCAGGCCATGGCCAGTTAACTCCACTAGAAAGGTGTATTATGGCAGCAAGATTATGGGGCAGAGGGAAGCTGTGCACTTCCTGGGAAACAGGAGGTTGAGAGGTGTGAGTAAAGGAAAAGAGGAAAAGAAAGGCTAGAAACAAAGCATACCTTATAGGCTCCCACTGACCTACGCTTTAGACTAGGTCCCACCTCTTACTAGGACATTCAACTATAAATATAACAGAGGACTAATCCACAGATGAGGCTACAACTCTGATCCAGGCTCTGCCACAGCTGCTAGCTAGAGGCTTAACCTTCAACACTGCACACAACATCAGAATAGCAGTTTCTTATACACTATCCAGGATACTTTTAATGGAAACATAATCAGAATGTGAACCTGGTTTTTTAAAAGCCCAGTAGTTAACGTATTGTAGAAGATATCCAAATATGTGGATATTTCAGAACGTTTAAGGAAATTCTCCATCCAAAATGGTGGTATACAGTTCTGTTTAGCCTGAGATAGGACTGTGAGTTTGAGACTAGCCTGGGCTAGGTAGCCAGACCGTGTCTCAACAAACAAGATAAAAAACAGTGTTGGTATAGATAGCACCTTAGCATTTGGGAAATATCTTAACACGTCGCATGTTTCAAGTGGATTCTTCCCAAGTATGCTGCATGGCTGATGTGAAAAATAGCTCAGTTTCAAGTATGAACTCTTATGGCTGCTATTGCATGTATCCATCTCTGAAAGTAATTAGATTGCTTAATATTGTGAAATTTTCTGTTTAAAAAAATTCATGAATAAAATATTTACCAAGGCTGTCGTCTGACAATGTGCGAAATAAGGAATCCTACCGCCACGTTCAAGGGATGAAATTACAGTCTTGCATCTGATGAAGAATATTCCAAATGCGCACTGGAGGTCTTTGAGTTACATCATTATTTCAGCTCTAGTAAGCACCATTGCCTTCACGGTTCTGGTAAAAGTTGATTTAGTTACAGGTCTGGCTCTTCATAGGAAAGACTTGAGTTCACCTAAGCTGTTGAAAAGACTTCAATACATTGTGTCAGGTTCACAGGAGCATCTGTTTAAAAGATAGTGTAAACACTTAGGCAGCTTTAGTAGAGTGTATGTATTACTTGATGGTGTATACCATTAGTCACAGGCTATTGATTTAAAAGAACTGGAATTTCACTTGATGGCCTAGTACACAGCTGCTTTTATGGCCTGAAAAAAAACATGAAGTAATCAATTTCATATATTTCATACTTATAAGATGATGATGGCAAAAAGTTTGAATATGTTATTTAGGATAGTGGCTAGTACATATTAGACATGGCATGTCTACTGTGATATTCATTCATTCTCATTCTCTCTCTCTCTCTCTCTCTCTCTCTCTCTATCTATCTATCTATCTATTCAGGCTTTTATTAAGGCGGACATGAATCCTCATTCAGCCCAGGATGATGTGAATCTTGGGTTCAAAAAGTACATTCCATCTCCTTGGCCCAACCATGAAAGAAATAAAGTATTCTAATGCAGTTGATTTAACTGTGTAATCAATTAAAGGCTTTTTTGAATGATCCAAAACCCAGACTGTATATTTCAGATAGGAAATAAATAACTGTTTTACCATTTAGTTTTGTTAACTTCGGGCTGAAAAGGATTAGTTTACCTTTTAATTTTGTGGCTTTTGTTAACTCAGAAAGGAAAGAAACTGCCAGTCCAAACCCGCCTTTCTGGTTCTTTCTTACCTAATCAGTGGCAAGCAGTTTGAAGTCTTACTGAAATATTTGCATTTGAACTGTTTTTCACTTTTTAAAAAGTGTTTTATATTTATTAAGTTTTCCTTTTATTGAAAATAGAATCTTTTCACATACAATATATCCTGAGTATCGTTTCCCTTCCCTCTACTCCTCCCAGTTCCTCCCCATCTCCCCTCCCCTCCAGATCCACTCCATTTCTGTCTCTCATTAGAAAGAACAGGCTTCTAAGAGATAACAACCAAACATGACAAAATAAAATATAATGAGACAAAACAAAAACTATCATATTGAAGTTGGGCAAGGCAACAAAACAGAAGGAAAAGACTCCTAAGATCAGGCACAATAATCAAACCACTTTTTTTCTCACACTCTAGAGTAACATAAAAATACAAAGCTAAAAGCTATAATATATACGCAGATGACCTAGTATAGACTCATGTGGGCCCTGCGCTTGCTGCTTCTGTTTCTGCGAGTTCATATGCAACCTGTTTGTTGATTCTTAGGGCCGTCTTCAACAATCCTGGTGTCCTCCATCCCCTCTGGCTCTTCAACTCTTTCTGCCTCCTCTTCTGCAGGGTTCTCTGTGTTCTGAGGGGAGGGATTTGATGGAGACCTCCCATTTCAACTCTCTCTCTGCGTAATCTCTGGCTGTGGGTCTCTGCATCCGTTCCCATCTGCTGCCGGAGGAAACCTCCCTGATGATGACTGGATGAGGCATTGATCTATGAGTATAGGAGAATGTTGTGATATCCTCTTACATGGTTAAACCCTTTTTCCTCCGTAGTTTCTTGCCTTTTAGATTGATAATGTTTTAGTACACTTTTTCCATAATCTCATGCTCAAATAGAGCAAGAAAAATATAAGAAGCAAACTCAATAAAACTAGTTTGAAAGACAATTCTATTATTCGATGCTGGAAATGAGGTCTTTGAGAATAGGTTTAACACTCCACCATTAGAGAGAATAATAAGATGAGGAGACAAGAACATGGGTACCACATGATTCATCAGTTCTCACTGGAAATTTTGGCTCTTCAGGTCAGTAGATCAAATGTGATCTCAGGTGGTAGAGCAGATTAAATATACCCGTTGTTTCTGCAGTTAAAATGGCAGGGTGTGATTAAGCTCTCATCCCACCCAGGTCCACAGCAAACTCAGCTCACCCAGCAATGAGTCACTTGCTCAGATGTACTGATTGCTCTGGGCTGAGCCAAAGCAGTGATTAAATAGCTCAGAGCTTTGGAGCTGGAGGGAACCTCTGAACTAATTCTCCTTCATGCTTAAATTGAAGCTGATTCTGGAGGCTAGCCAGTGATTGCTAGGGATTTAGGAGGTTGGTCTTCTGCAAACCGTCCCCAGGAATCATGCCAACAGGCTCTCTACCGAGCAGATGAACTATGGGCTGGGGAGCCCTTGAGCTAATTTGTTTTTCATATATGGCAAATGTTTTCAAATATAAATTATTAATTGCACTTTAAAAGTTAACTGTATAAACTGAATTTTCAGTTAACCTTCTCTCTAAATGGCCTGCAAAAATAACTAAGACACAAAACCTTTCTTTACTCAACATAGGACTGATCTATTCTTTTAAAACAAAACACTGCTATTGTCTCTACAGGAGAATAGTTGAAACCAGTTTTGTCACACAGAAAGGCATTATCATAATTATCCTGAAACTTCCTTTCTAAACTACTCAAAACAATAGATTAAAAATGAAATGGTACAGCAGGTTGTGTTGGCTGCTAGATACTTTTATTAGTTGACCTTTGTGATAATGTTGCCAAGGTTGGTTTAAGTTCTGTGTGTATGTTGCCAGAGACAGCCATGCATTCATGTCCAGGTTATCCTTGGATACTCATAATTTTATGCCCAGGTTATGTGTGGATACCTATGCATTGTATACTCAACTCTTCATAGAGAAAATTTGGTTCTATATGTATTTGTGCACAATTCCAAAATTCACAAGAATGTTTAATTGCTCAATCCTGAAGTATACTTGTGTGTAAAAAGAACTTTAATCAAACTATTGCCACTGTGAAAGATTTTAAGGTAAATATATTTTCGAGAATTATAACCACAGAATGCATTTGCTTTGTCTTTGTTGTGATTTTTGAAACCAGATCTTATTATAATGAGATACCCTCCAGAAATGTGGGGCGAGAGGTAAACCTGACCTCATTCTTGCAATTGTCCAGCCTCAGGCTCCCAAATTTTTAGAACTACAGCAGTGTGCTGTCATGTCCAGCACATAATGCATGTATTAACAAGGTGACTCAGATAGAGCCAGAACTCTACAGGCTTATAATTAAGAGCAAACAGAACAAACAAAAGAATGGCAATATATAGTATTACAATGGTAAATGATATATTAAATGCATCCATTTGAATATCATTACATTATGAGCATTTTTAAAAAGTACTTCTAGAAGAAAGAACAAAAATAATAATAATTTAAAAAATAGTTTGCCTTACCTAAGATCTCCCTATCTGATACATACACTCCTCCATAGTCATGGTTTCTAAATTTGATTTGGTGAAAGTGTCCATGCACAGTGGACTCAGTGGGATAGCCATAGAGTAGAACACAGATCTGAGCTTGCTCCCAGAAACTCAGTTGTCTCATTGGAAGAAAAGGTGAAATTTCTCTATGCTTTGGGTTTCTCTTTTGACAAAGCAGTTTGCAAGCAACAAGGATTGTTTAAAAACAAAGCAATGTTTTCTGACTTCTTTTATGCCTGGCAAAACCCAAGACATTCACTAGGTGAGTATGGGTTGCAAAACTGACTTATCATTTTTAATTTATATATTTAAAATAGTCTCATATTCATGTTTACCTTAAAAGAATCAAAAGTAGGCTTTACATATCTGGCTAATAAGACTTATAGAAGATCAAATGATGTAGGAAAATCTTAAGGGGAAATATATATCCATGCTTAATGAAAATCAAATATTTCTTTCATTGACTATGCTTGTATGAAGAAGTAAAACAAACATACACACATCCAATGAATATCTTAACAAATCATGAGCAGATCACTTTCTCTTTCCCTAAGTCATTTAGTACCTAATCGTTTCATTCTTATAATATACTGCTGTATTGCAAATCACTCTTATGATTAAATCTGCATGCATGAGATGAGTTACTCTTTCTGTCCCCTTATGTTGCTTAACAGAAAGGGCAATCTTAATTGGTAGACATGTATTAAAATTTTTTTCCTAAAAGTTTCCTAATACACACACATATATATATAAACATATATTTTTTCTCTGTTTAGCACTAGAGAGAGAGTATAATATGGGAATAATATTGATTTGCCTGTGACATCTGGAATGTAGCACAAATGTATGAGTTAAATTCAGAGATAATAATAAATTAAACTACTGAACTACAAGTCTGTAGCTTAATCTACACTTTACAGTAGACTATATGGAGGATACAAAAAAATAAGACTGGGTAGATAGTTCACTAGTATGGTGTTTGAAGCATGGGGACCTAAGTTTGGATTTCCAGAAAAAACTCAGGCATGGTTGTGGATAGCCTGTAACCCTAGCACAGGGAACACAAAACAGGACGATGTATACAGTTCACTGGCCACCCAGTCTAGATAACCTTTGTGCATTGGGCTATATTTCAAAAGTAAGATTTGGCATAATAGAAGAAGACACCTAACATAGTCCCCTAGCCTACACACACACACACGTACATGTACACAGACAACCAGAAACACACATTCACATATTCACTATACAGAAATTTTAAAAATGAAATAAAATAATAAATACAGAAATAAAATACCAAGCTTTAGCTCAGCTTAGTAAAGCAATGTGTAAGAGCATATCAATTCCTTAAAGCTGATAAAATTAAGAAAAATATTTAGCGCATGCACGTGTGTGTATGTATGCATGTGTGTGTGTTGTGTGTGTGTGTGTATGTGTGTGTGTGTGTGTGTGAGGGGGGGAGGGAGAGAGGGAGAGAGAGAGGGAGAGAGAGGGAGAGAGAGGGGGGGATGTAGGTGTGCAGGTAGCCACAAAGACTAGAAGAGGGTATCAGATCCCCTGGAACTGGAGGTAGAGTCAGTTGTTTGCTGCCCAATGGTCCTGGGAACTAAACCATGGTTACCCAAAACAAGTAATCTGAACCACTAAACCATCTCTCAAGCTCTTTAGGTAGATCCCTTTCAATTCAATTCTTATAGTCAAATTTGGTTTCAATTTTACAGCATTTTCTTTATTTTCTAAAATTTGAGACAACTCCAATTTTTAAGCAGAAGCATGCCCATTCACTGGTACTCTAGTGTGACCCACAGTCTAATAGGGGTGGGGAAAAAGGAGGTGATTGTGTTGTTTATAGGATTGCTAGAGTACAAGTTAGAAAAAATGTTTTTATTTCATCTTTTAAACTTTAATCTAGGCCTAATTCAGCTCACAGAACTTTTCCCTTTTTTTATGTATCTTTCCTTTGTGAAAGTAATAAATGTTGAAAGGTTCTGTAACATACAAGCACCGCCTGATATGCTGATAAAACACAGCTACGAAGACTACACTGCACAGACAAGACCCAATTGAGCATGAGTTCTAACTGTAATCTTAGCTGACATTTATCTCAAATTGTCTCCAACTTCGTCATTACACTATTCCAGGTACAAGCTTTGAGTGGCCCATAAATCAGGCGTTTTCTAATTCTGTCTGAAAAATCAAGGCTGATTTATTTAAATTTATCTGAAGGCCCAAGGTCCTTAGAGAATGGATTATTAAATGGAGATGTATGGCTCTCTAAAAGGTAGCAGACATTTGCACTATGGTCCATAAAAGTTCCACACTTGCTCTAGACTCTCCAAACTCTTACTGTGTTTGAAAAGCTCCAATCCATCCCATGCCATTTCCTTATACATAATATCCCTTAAAGTCATGACTAGTTTTGTAAGAGAATGCATGTGTAAGCATATATATACATATATGTTATATATCACATATATATATATATATATATATATATAAAAAATCTACTCCAGTGAAGGGGTCACTACCAAAGCCCTGTCTCTCAGTTTATCCCTCTGATGGTGTTTTTCATTCACCGTAGGCAGTCATAAGAAAAAAAATTAGAAAATTTTACATATATTAAATTACTCCCATTCTTCATTGTATTTCTAGACCAGTGGTTCTGAACCTGTGGTCACAACCCATGTGGGGGTCGGATGGCCCTTTCATAGGCGTTGCATATCAGATATCCTGTGTATCAGAAATCTACATTATAATTCATAACTGGAGCAAAGTTTCAGTTATGAAACAGCAACAAAACAATTTTATGGTTGTGGATCACCACAACATAAAGAACTGTGCTAAAGGGTCACAGTGTTAGGGAGTTTGATAACCACTGTCTAGATCAGTTGTCTTTATTTTAGAATAAAAAGATTTGGGCTTTTAAAATGACATCCAAAAATAAATGAATGACTACAAACTCTAGTTTTTAACTTAAGCCATGGACAAAGCTGTGGTTGGATGATTATCTGTTTGTCTTATGGTTTCTCTGTTGCTTTACACATTCCTATGTGAAATTTTCGTCTGAATTTAATAACTTTTGTTTCACAAGATTTATATAAGGAGTAATTTTAGTTGCTCGGCAATTCATTTAGTAACTCAGTGGAAAACAAAATTCACTAACTTGAAAGCCTCCAGAAAGCATTTCTTTCTGCCCTAATTGTGCCTTCAAAACATGAAACTATAAATTATGCATTTGAAGAAAACCATATTTTAAAGCTAGGTTGTCAAGATTATATTCTAAACTAAATATACTGGTGAAATAAGATTTTTTTAATCTAAAATTGTCTGCCAGGTAAATTTACGAAGATCACCTTGCTCCTGAATCACCGCTGATTACAATAGTTCCCAATAACTTATTCATAGAGAGATCTAAGACATAAACTGTGTGCTGAAATTCTACATAAAAGCTCACCAAGCCTAGAGCCTTCACAATGGAAAAGCCCTGTTGGGACTCATCAAACCATCCTCAAAAGGGAAGGACATCACAAGGATCCTTAGGAGTCAGTGATGTCTGTTCCTCCATCTTCTCACCTTTCATTCTTCCCCAAGGTGAGCAACAGAAACATTTGTTCCTCATCCCCCAGAATGGTTCATGTGATCATAATCCCTTTGCTCAGAGCCAAACGTAAAGTCAAAAGTAGTATTCTGATGTTCCCCTACTGTAATAATAAGAGGTGGTCACAATGAAATTCTGATACCTATGTTGATTATAGGCCATGAGATGCTCATTCAGAAAGGGCTTTGACCCATACCCATGGTAACAGAAAGAGTTCAAAAAAAAACAAGATGTACTTGAGAGATGGCCCTTGTTGTATTGTACCCTCCATGTGTTACAATTAGGTACTCCTCTTTTGGTTCAGTCATATTTCTGCACAGCTGTCCATGCATAATTGAACTTAAGCACAATATTTAAATTGAAGATCAGAGATCGACCAGGAAATATTCGAAGGACTGCTTCAAATTAAAATTTCCTATATACTACCCAAGGTAACAGATGTTTGTAAGAGTGCAATATACTTGAAAGCATTTGAAGATGTTTTAATAAGTTAATATATAAAAGGCAAATTTGTAGGTCATTCAGTCAAAATAATATATTTTAAAAAAACAAAAGTAATACCTGAATTTTTAACACTTGAAGAATTCTGGCAGCAGGGTCAAAATGTTTTATTAAATTAATTTTTAAACTTTCATATATTTGTACTGTATTTATATAAGTTCTCCTCTCCCTCTCCTGCCTCCAACATTCCTGTGCTCAACAAGTCCTCAATTTTATGTCCCTTTTTTCTTTAACAAGATAATGATTGTTGCATTATTATTTTTTAAATTATTATCCATTATATAATCACATAATTGTTAATTTTTTATCTTATATAATTGTTCATTATTATTGTTGCATATATGTGTGAATAAAAATACATAAATACAACATGTTAATCCATTTACTGTGGATCCTTTATGTCTGTTTTTAGAGTTGGTCATTTGGTATTGAACAACCTATTATGAAGCTCGATCTTTGGAGAAGAGGAATCCTCATATCAGCCATCATTAATTGCTTATAGCTCTTCAGCCAGGGGTGGGACTCTTGAGATTTCCCTACGTAGGCTGACTTGTCTGCTGGTGCTGTCATTGGTCAGGTCTTGATTATGCAATGATAATGTTGAGATCTCACGGGATAGCTTCTCTAGCACAGCTGGAAGGCACAATTTCAAGAAAATCTTCTTGGTCCTCTGACCCTTACAATCTTTCTGTCCTCTCTTCTGAGATATTCCCTGAACCTTGGGTACTGAGGTAATGTTATAGACATTATCAGTTGGGGCTGAGCACCCCACAGTCAGTCACTGACATTTTGATCAGTTGTGGCTTTCTGAAAGGGTTTCTACCAACTGCAGAAAGCATCTTTGATGAATAGTGAAAGCTGCTCCTATCTGTGGGTAAAAGGATAAATATAAAAGAATTAGTTATGCATTACATAGGCTTAAGAAATTGGCAACAGCAGGTTTTCCTCTTGGATCCATGACCTCACTAATAGCAGGTAGTCGTGGTCGTCTAGATTTTCAGTGCCAGGCATGAATTCCCTCCTATTGAGTTGCCCTTAAAAGTCCAATTAGACAGCTGTTGGTTACCCAAGATATATAAATGCCAGTATTGTGCCTTTGAAGGTAGCTTGCCGTGTTGGTCATTATTGCAGTTTATAGGTGTCACAGCCAGATAGGACTATTGATTCCTTTTCTATCTTAGCAGCTCCCGTATCATGTTCTGGTACTAGGAAATCTAGTCCTTAGGGGTGAGGCTTCTGGGTCAGATCTATCTTGATTCCTTGAGTCCTGTTCTGAACTGCAAACCATCTTCAGGCATAGAGACTTAAATGTTCAATTTCTGGGAGCTAACCAAAGCCAACAGCAATAGCTTATATTGTTTGGGAATCTCTTGGACTCCTCTTACCAGTGACTCAAAATGAAGTTTCTCATGCCTGGCACTGGGGGTTTCATTAGCTTATCTATGGCTCTCAGTGGAGAGAATTACTAGTGCTCCCTAGTGGAAAGAAAGAGGAAGAGAGAGAAAGAAAAGTGAGCAGAGCCCACCTCTTAAAGTGAACTAAACACATGCTCAAATAGGGTATGTAGAATGACGTTATCAGGAGCCTCAGGGGGCCAAGGTACTGCCTGCTTACAGGCTGGGTCCCCAAGGGGCTGGCCAGGTAATATCTAATTGCTAACAACACAGAGAATTGCATATGAATAATCATGCCATCTTATTCCTGTTAACTGCAAACTGTAAAGCCCAGTGCCCCTTATTTGGAGATCAAAAAAAATTGTGGCATAAATCATACAATAAAACTAACCATTTTGAACAGTAAGATTGCATATTGAAAACATTATATAGTAACTAGAAGAAACCCAAGGCTAATAAGAAAAATCAAATGCTAGATAATTACATGTATATGAAATTCTATAATAGGTGAATTTAACAACAATTGTAGGTTTGTGACGAGAATTTACAAGAGATGTATTACAAAATGTTTAAGGTGACAGTTTTGAATGTTGGAATTACTTTATAATTTCTTCATGATGTAGTCATGAGTGCAATTGTACACATTTGTTTCAAAGCTAATCCTATCATTTACTTAAAACTGGTATTAGGTATGCCTCAATTAAAATGATTATAAAATTTCTTTAAATTAGTGTTTTTGAAAACAGAACTTTCAACAGCCATAAAGATGGGGCAGAAAGACGACTCAGAGGCCTATGAAGACACTTGCCTTGCAAACCTGGTAACTTGAGAGTTCAATTCCTGGAACCCTCGTGAAATAGAAATAGAAATCAGAACTAGCTCACTTACTTTTTCAGTGAATGTGTGCTTACAAGACCAACAACATAAACTCGTTACATCTTTTAATCCTTGAGAAATGCAATTGACTCCTAACACAAATGTGCTGGGTGGGTGGCTCATGGCTTTAGTCCCAGCTACTCAGGAAACTGAAGCGGGAGAATAGCTTAAGACCTGAAGTTCAGAGTGACCCAGGCAATACAGAGCTTGTCTAAAATAACGATAATAGTAATGACAACAAATTATTGACAGTTTCATAAGAAAAATAACAGGGTCCAAATTTTAAAAAGGTTTAAACCAAGTTTTTTATTCACCTGTATACACTGACACATTGTGGAATATTAGAGATGTGTTATATTCATTTATGTTGTGGGGCATTTGTTTAATGATGGAAAGATGTGTTGCATTCTTTTATGTCCTATTTGTTTAACTCTGTGAAGCTGTGTTACTGTTCCTGTCAAAAGCACCTGATTGGTCTCATAAAGAGCTGAACAGTCAGTAGCTAGGCAGGAGAAAGGACAGGAGAGGCTGGCAAGCAGAGAGAGTAAATAGGAGGAGAAAAATCCATAAAAGAAGGAGAGAGGCCTCCAGGAGCCAACTACCTAGCTATACAGCAAACCACAACGTAAGAAGTAAAGAAAAGTATACAGAAGAGGAAAAGATAAAAGCCCAGAGGCAAAAGGTAGATAGGTTAATTTAAGCTAAGAAAATCTGGTTAGAAACAAGCCAAACTAAGGCCAGGCATTCTTAAAAAAGAATAAGCCCCATGTATTTATTTGGGAGCTGGGAGGTAGGCTCCCCACCCCCAAAAGACCTAAAGAGTAAGAAATAACCAACAGACACTTCTTTATCTTTTACAAACTTTTGAGGCTGTAAAAATTTTGGTTTCCACTCAGAAAATACATGTGAATAGATAACTACCTCCTCACTTAGAGCTACTCATGGAGACCACCTGCATCTGTATGAAAATACAAATCTCCTGGTTCATCTTACCTATCTCTCCTGAGCTTCTATTGGAATGATCAATTTTGGATGCATATGTGTTCTGATTCTACAAGACCTTGAGCATCCTACACAAGATTCTGGTGGTTTGAAAAAAAATGGCCCCCATAGGGAGAAGAATCTACCTTGGAGTAGGTTTGGCCTTGTTGGAGGAAGTGTGTCACTGTGAGGGTGGGCATTGAAGTCTCCTTTGCTCAAGCTATGCCCAAGGACACTGTTCACTTCCTGTTACCTGTGGTTCAAAATTTAGAGCTCTGAGCTCCTTTCCCATATCTGCCTGCGTGCTACCCTGTTTCCTACCATAATGAAAATGGACTAAACCTCTGGAACTGTAAGTGAGCCTCCGTTTCATGTTTTCCTTTATAGACGTTGCCATGGTCATGATGTCTCTTCACAGCGACTGAAACCCAAACTAAGACACATACACCACAAAGTTGAAGAAATGAGTCCACCAACCACATTTTAAGGAGGTGAGCTCAAGAATAGTTCACTTCTGGCCAGGCGGTGGTGGCGCACGCCTTTAATCCCAGCACTCAGGAGGCAGAGCCAGGTGGATCTCTGTGAGTTTGAGGCCAGCCTGGTCTACAGAATGAGTTCCAGGAAAGGTGCAAAGCTACACAGAGAAACCCTGTCTCAAAAAAACAAAAACACACACACAAAAAAAGAGTAGTTCACTTCTTACTCATTTATCAGTTCAGCACATTGACGCTCATCTTCCGTTATCTCTTCTTTGAAGTAGAAAACAGGTAACACAAGGGAGGACTATGTGTAGCCCCATCTTACCCTTAGTCATTTTAGCATTTGCAATCAGCCTCTGGAGGGATAAAGGGCAGAACTGTACCAGCAGTCTTCCAGGGTGTTTGGTTTTCTTTTTGAAACAGGCTGTTATGGAGCCCAAGGTGACCTCAAGATCAGGTTCACCATGTACCTACCAGAGACTGGCCTTGAACTCCTAATCCTCCTGCCTCTACCTCTCAATTACTGGGCTTATTGCTCCACCCATCTTTTTAACCCTCATCCCAAACAAGGAACTTTGTCTTTGTTCTGATCCATTCTTTGGCTACATCCCAAAGCTTATTTATGCCTAACCACAAAGATTAGGGCTTCTAGTCATATTGTATGCCCAGAAAGAAAACAAGTAAATGTCAATAGATGGATTGCAGGTTTGATAGAGCAATTGATTAATATTGTATTAGATTTACATATCTACTTTCAGTAAAGTGAGAAAGCAGAGGTCCACTGTTGGAAACCATGTAACGTAACTTATAAAAAGAAAATGAACTAGGAGTCATTATTCCTTGGGCTGGGCTATCTGTTTCTACTTTTACAACAAAGTCAACAGGCAAAGCATTGATTCTGTTGAATCTCCTTTTCAGTAGTTTTTTGACTGGATCAGTTAAGATGAGCTACAGCTTTGAAACGTTCTGGTGATGCTTTCACAGTTTCAGAGAAGTACAACCTAACTGTACTAAACAGCAAATTGGAAAAGCTGTTAAACTTTTTTGGCTATATGTCTGATGTGTTATATGTCAGAAATTATATATTTCTTCTTTGAAATTAAAATGAAAGTGGGTAATGAAATTATATAGCAATTATTTTAGCCATAACTTCAAGTATTCTATCATTTTAATTGACATGATTGAACATATTTGTAGACCAGATTGTGAAATTTGAGACCTGTATATAGTGTGTACTGATCAAATCAGGGTAATTAGCATTTCCAAGTCTTTAAACATTTATCATTTCTTTGTATGAGAAAATGTCAAACTGCTTTTTTCTAGTTCCTTACAGAATAAGGAGTAATTTGCTATGTACCACAGTCACTCTACTGTACGCCTGGACACAGCAATGTATTCCTCTTTTCAAACTATTTTTTGGTGCCTTCTATGATGATTTTTCTCTGTTCTCCTTTGCCATAGTTCCTAGCCTCTTATATATATTACTCTAGTCTCTGTTCTATGAAATCCACTTACTGTCATTTGATTCTACATATGAATGAGACCATGTATTTGTCTTTATGCACCTGGCTTATTTCATTCAACACAATGTCCTCCAGTCACTTCAAAGAAATTATAGTTTTGAAGCATTGTTTGGTGTCAGTATTCCTACCAGCACATAGTGCACACTCAGTATAAACTGAAAGAATAGAAATGGAAAAGTGAATGCAAATTAAATTTAGCCATTATGACCTAACTTGGTATCAAAATCATCTCTTACATAAGCCTTACCTCCTTAGGTACATGAAAAAAATATTAAAAATCTCCTATGAAATTTTATATTTATAATGCAAGTTCTCCGAGTTTCCTGTCTCAGAGTACTTTAAATTAAATTCAGATTGGTCTAATTAATAAAGTGCCTTTAACAGAAATCTAAAAATGGTAATTCCACAAATGGGACTGGTAAATGCGTAGATATCATGTAGTTCAAAAGAAAAGGACTGCATTTCCCACAACATATTATATATCAGAATTGATATTTTCAAATAAATTTCCTAAGGGAAAGAACCACGGAAGAAAAATGGAATATGTAAATGTTGGTCCTATTTTTATTCATTATTTAAAATGTAATAGCAATTGAGTGTATAAAGTGAGAAGACCTAGATTCTGAATCCAGCAGAAGGTTTCCAAACCTTGTAACTGACACATTGACACATATTTCGTATTCTTATGTATAACTTTATCCTGATGCCCTCCATCTCAGGGGATGGTCTGCCTTCTCAGGTATTTCTGAGAGGGAATGATTCACTTACAGAAAGTGCAAGGCAGTTCTTCTATAAGCTTATATAATTAAAACCCACATTTTTTCATTTCTCAACTACTGGGCAGCAATTACCTTGGGGTAGGTACAGCTTTAGATCTGATTACATAATATGATCTACAGACACATCATTCAAGGCAAATTTTGACATTGAACAGTTGTAGAAAGCTAAAGACTCCAAAGCCTAAAATTAACATAAAAAGAGATAAATGAAGTAAATTAAAGGAAGGTTAAATCTTAATCCCTCTTAATATTTTATATTCAAAAGTATATGAAATGTTAGAAAACTATGTATATATTATAGATATAAAAATGAAATTTCAAAAGTTTATATTGTATATTAACTCATTCTGCAAATACTTATTCAGTTCTCATTCTGGGACAAACATATGAATGTTTAAAATACAGACCAAGGGAATTGGGTATGACATGTGTTCTGGAATATGTCACTCTCATGTTAAGATTACTAACAGAGTTGTAAGAGGAGTCACAGATGTTCCAGAAAAGGAAAACATAAATGGTAAAGGTATAATAGTAAAATCCTCATGACCTTTGACTGCATGGAAGTGAATGTCCAGTTTGGTGAAATTTTAGTAAAAGACTTGTGTGTTTTAGTAAGACCTACCATTTCCCAGTAGGGCATCTTCCCTTTCTCTCCCTGTTATGTTGATAAAACTACACAGAGTGGTTTGATTTTCAGTCTTACAATTTGACTAATAGAATAATGATATCTACTGTGGATATCAATCACTCTGTATGCTGTGAATGTGTTGCTCTGATTGATTGATAAATAAAACACTGATTGACCAGTAGCCAGGCAGGAAGTATAGTATAGGCATGACAGGAGAGAGGAGAATTCTGGGAAGTGGAAGGCTGAGTCAGGAGATGCTGCCAGCCACCACCACCATGAGAGGTAAGATGTAAAGTACTGGTAAGCCACAAGCCATGTGGCAACTTATAGATTAATAGAAATGGGTTAATTTAAGATATAAGAACTAGAGAGCAAGAAGCCTACCGTGGCCATACAGTTTATAAGCAATGTAAGTCTCTGTATGTTTACTTGGTTCTGAGTGGCTGTGGGCCTGAGTGGGATTGGAGAAAACTCCAGTTACAGATATCTATTCACCCAAGAAAGAGCACGAAAGACAGACTTAAGAAATTATCCACTCAAGTCTAACTTAGTCAACCAGTGAGTTCGTTGGGGTTATTTACCAGTCCATGAGTGACTCAAAAGCAGATCTATCACCAAAAAGTCCACCCACCATACCAGGAACTCCTTGTAGTAATTACAGGCAGCTGAGCCAATGGCAGCATCTCCCTAGAAATTGCTAAGTGCTTATAACCTTGGGTAGGGGTCTTGTGAATCCTGTAAGTATCATGGGCTCCCTGACACTTGTAAGTTTCATTTACTTCCAAGTCTTTAGACTTCCTCCAGGAGAGAATATTTTAATTAAGGAGAAATGGCTACATAACAAGCTAGAATATAGTGGGTAAGAGTGATAGCATGTAGCTGCCTTCCAGCCAATTCACCATGAGGATGAGCATTGCCACAGCATGGAATATATCTTTATTATAAAGTGGGTGAGGTGTTGGTTCATGATAAGAACATAACCTTCTGTACATCTTAGAGCCTTCCCTTGAAAGAATCTTCAGGGAAGACTCTTCAGCCTGGAAAAACTTGAGAGGCAGAGACAAGCAGAGCTCTGTGAGTCTGAGCCAGCCTTGTCTACATTGTAGGTTCAGGTCCAGCCAGGACTACATAAGGAGACATTAATAAGGATATAAACAGCACAATTTAAAATAAAACCCACATCACATGTAGTAAAAACACTCCAATTCAAACCATTTAATAATCTCAGATCTAAACTGATACATCCCAGGCAGCATTGTTGGTGTTGCATGATAAGGCAGTGTGCACACTACAAAGTGCTCATGTTCCTTTCAGAAGCAAGGCTGCAGTGTAGTCCTGTGACGCAACATAGGCAGGCACTGATAGAGACAACTTACTCTGATTATGTGATTTGATTTTGAATTACGTTTTGGTTGTTGGGCATTCAGAAAGTTTTTACTGTCTTCAGATATTTTATGACTTCCATACGCAGTTATCCTGCCCCCCAAGACATTACAACTCTCAGCTTAAGAATATGTGCAAGCTAAATATCTTTGCTGGTTTTATTACAGAGGCATTAAAAGTAGGGCATTAGGGCAATGTCTTCAAGGTCCTTATGATTTGAGTTATGAGTCTGAAAGAATGTTAAATATTAGAAAAAGATAATACAGGGACACTTTGTTCTCTTTGTGAAGCTAATCTCCAACTCAGATACAGCACTCTGTCCAGTCCCCGGGATCTGTTTTCTACCATGGTAAGACGAAGAAAATGTATTCTGAAAACCCTATTTTCATTATTGATTTTGAAGTATTTTCAAATATTCTGCTTAAACCTTCAGAACTCACTTTCAAAGGCAACAAAGGAAACCTTTAAAAAAAAACTAATAATGGCTTATTTTACTCTTAATAAAACTACTGATTACTTTTCACATTGGCATTTGAATGAGTATTTTGACAGTAAATTGACCAATTGTGTCCTGACCATTGAGAGGTGTAGTATGTACCTCCAAGATTTCTCAGATAGAAATATGCAATTGTGAGAGGCCTACGGAAATTTTTGTTGATGATGACACAAGCTTAATGTATATCACCTCAAAGAGAAACAAAAAGCATTGCCAACTCTGTCTTTCACGGCCTACTTTACATTGACTTTTTTTTAAAACCTGAAAATGATGAAAGGAAAGTAACAGTTTTATCCATTGTATATGAAAACTGCAGAGAAAGTCCCTTATTATTTGCACGTGTTATAAACTCTTCCTAGAGACTGCAGGACTACATATTGTTGTCACAAATAAACTACGTTTTCTAGTTTTTTAAAGTTCCCAGGATAATAAGAGAAAAACAGAACACAAGGAAGGTAATTTTGTTTTAGGTCATATAGAAGATAAAAACTACACTTAGAAAGCTTTTCCTTCTGTGTTGTATTTCATTTTCATGGAGGAGTTGAGTGCTGTTTCTACATGTGCTTGATAATTGTAATATCCTATTAATATTTTTTCATTCTTTATAATTATGTTTTTTTCCACCTGTATCATAGGAGATATTAAATGCATTTGTATTTAGGGCCAGGGTTCCTAAATAACTTTTTAAAAAAAAAAAAAGTCAGTGCATTCTTTTTTCGTAAAATGCATATTTGAATGTCTGATTTACATAAGGATTAATTAGCATATGAAAATTGCATGACACTTTCATTTCAGATCTTGCTGTGCAGCCCATTTGTCTTAATCCTCTTAAAATAGGGTCTATCCTTTTGATTAAGGTCTAATAAGATTGCCTAGCAAGGACCTTTGTTTATTGAGTATTATTAGAAACAAGTCATAGGGGTTCCATGAATAAATTTTTGTAATTAACTTTTTCAGGTCATGCTATAGGTTTTTGTCATATACTTTTTACAGTAGAACATGCTAGAATTTCTCTGCTAAGGTAAAACTATAGGATAAGAATTACCATAGTCTCTTGCTTTGCCCCAGCACATATAGGACTGCAACAGTTTAGATACCCACGGCCACACACTTGTTGAAGGTGTCAACTGAAGTGGGTACAATGTAATTTGGATATTATTCTTTGAAAGAATATATATAATTGGTCATTGCGTGACTGAAAAGGTAATCTCTCCAACTTGGGTAATCCACAAAATGAGTTAACTCTGACTAGTTAGAATCCAGTAAACAACGGATAAATGTGGAGACATAAGATACATTCTATATTTGTGTATTACGTTTCTCCAACAGGCTTTTGTTGATTGTTTTGACAGTACTAATGTTCTCTAGTCTCATTTTCTTGTCAGAATGCTTGCAGTGAGATCATTCTATGAACAAGCACATACAATGAAAGTATCTTATAAATTACAAACTAAGGTTATCTTTCAGTTTGTCAGTTGTACATTTTATTAGTTTCCTAAATGAAAGAATGATAAATCGTAGTATTGTCCATTTGTGTAAAAGAACAGGAAGCTATCAACATAAAGTTTAAAATCATAACTAAATGTATTGTAGTGAGCTTGATAATTCATGATGTTTTAACACAAACTGGCACTTGGCTAAACTTGTGACAAGGGAAAAAGCAACATTTTCCTAGCAAATGAAAATATTCGAGGATCTTGGGATACAGGCTAGTGTGAGTTTCTGGGTGGCAATCACTTTGTCCTGTAGCCCTTCCCTGTGGGCCTACACTCTCTACTGGTCCTCTGTATCCTTTATTTTTGTCCCATGTTCTTGCTTATTTTTCTTGAAAACTCCCCAGTGACTGCAGACATTTTTCCTAACGGGTAATTTTTCAATGAAATGTCATTTTGGCTTTGTGAGTATCCTTAGTGGCATGTACCAAATGACTCATTTCATTTGTGACCAGAGCCAAATTCAAATTTAATTTTCCAGAGGGGACAAGTTAATGTATAACCTATTGTGCCACCTGGCATCCTAAATTCAATTTCCTGAACTGTTTTCACTGAGAGCAGAATCAGCTCTATTTTTTTTGTAAAGGCATTTCCAAAGTGTCAGCTGTATCTGCATTCATATTTACATCTATTAATTAACTTGTGTGTTATAATTAGTAAGTAACAAACACCAGGATTCTTGATTCAGAAAATGGCAATCAGATCATTCAGTTCTATGGGTCTGTAATTCTCAAACACTGAGCATCACAGAAATTTCAAAGCCTTTTAGTTGAATTTCCATCATAAATCATATATCCAAATGATGAGCATCCTGAATACTCTCATATATGGAGAGTTACATTAGAATAGTTTAAAATCCAAAGAAATGAATCCCAAGGTTTCTAAAACCCATGCTTTCCCAATGAATAACAGTAGGTATTTTGTTTTTGTAGAAAGTGTAAACAGCATTTTTTTTATAGAAAATAGTTTATGGTACACTGTTACGAGACACAATGTTCTAATAACATTATATACATAAGATAAAATATGAAATTAGGCTCAATAGGTTTCTTATGAAGTTC
The DNA here is from genome assembly GCA_902168325.1 of Peromyscus nudipes. Taxonomy (NCBI): domain Eukaryota; kingdom Metazoa; phylum Chordata; class Mammalia; order Rodentia; family Cricetidae; genus Peromyscus; species Peromyscus nudipes. The sequence continues at coordinate 18,843 of CABHPH010147235.1, read as the reverse complement.
TGATTAAGGCCATTTGCTGTCAGAGCAACCTGGCATGTCACCAAGACACAGTAATTATCTCCAGAATAATATATACCCTGTAACCCAACAATTTACATTCCAGCAGTAACTAACTCAATTTATGCAAAATATTTTTTTTTTTGCTTAACTGAAACAAAAAAAAAGAACCATTTCCTAATAGCAAATGATCACTTAACATTGTATTTAAAACAGTTAAGTAAGAGGTGCTTTAACTAAAAGGAAGTGGTATCTTCTTTTGTCCTGTATTTGACGTTTCATTTCTTATTAATTAATTTTGTTCTTCAGCAGTTTTATATATGTATACGTTGCATTCTAATTACCCTCTTTCCTATCATCTTTATCTCCATTTCCTTCCTACCAGTCCTGTCCTTCATCTCTATCAATCCCTTTCCTGATTCTTGACTTTTGGTTTGGTTTTGTGACTCACTTAGATTAACTATAGGGCCATCTCTGTGACCATTAGGCTGGAGCTATTCATTGGATCCTTGTGGGGATGAATACATCACTGAAGGGAATGATTCCTCCTCACCCTGAATCTATCAGGAGCAATTAGTTGAGCAGTTAGCAATGACCTCCTGTGTTCATCCATGCCTGACTATTAACGGGTCCATTCTTGTGCTAACCCGCTGTAGACACTCAATGCTCTGAGTTTATAATTACATTGGCTGTGTCTTGCCCAGAAGATGACATTTCATAAACCTTCTCCCTCTTTTCCTGCTGTTACAATTTTTATCTTCCTCTTTTGCAGTGTCCCCTAAGCCTTTCAGAGGTTTAGGGATTAGACATTGTATGAATGTCTTGTTTAGAGCTGAGCACTCATCAATCACTTATTCTCTAGTTTGGGTACCTTTTGCAGAAATGAGTCTCTGGATTCAACACAGTTCACTGGAAAGAGAGACTCCTCTGATGAAGGCCGACAGCAGCATGTTTATGTGGATATGAAATATTTAGAGAGTAGCCTAACACTATGCCAACTTACTCAGCAACAGTATTCAGTTCCCCACAAGGGTCTATGACCATGTTTTTGTTTTTTAAATCAGGTTTACAGTAGTACCAGGTGGAGATTCTGGAATGAATCTCAAATTCAGTTGTTTTCCCTCATACCAGTTGTGACATGACTGCACAATTGAGTACCTCTTGCCTGGCAAGGACTACTGAGGGTGGAGAGTTTTAAGCAGCTTCTTAGTTTCTTTTCTGTTACTGTTATTAAAAAAAAAAATAATAGCTTGATCAAAAGAGAAACTGGCAGAAAAGGGCTGCTTTTACCTCACAATTCCATGTCTACTGTTGTGGAGAAGTCACCACAGAAGGAGCTTCCGTTGCTTACATTGTTTCCATAGTGAAGAAGCAGAGAAGAGTGAAATGATCCATGCATGCTTGGGATCACCTTACCTTCTCTGATCATACCTAGTTCAGGATCTGCTCCCTAGGGAACTGTGCCACCCACGGTGGACACACATCAGTCAATGTGGTCAACATAATTTCCTGCAAACATACCCACAAGCGAACCCGACAGGATAATTCCTTATTGGGACCCTCTTGGCGATTCTAGACTATGTCAAGTTGACAATTAAGATGAACTATCAAATAAAAGAGTAGTTGAGAGACTAGGAGAGAAGAGGCATAGCAGAGGGTTAACCAAGAGAAGGAGGATATGAAAAGGCCATATGGAAAATTACTGTCTTGCAATCAAGTTAAAAATATAATTTATATTTAAAAAATGAAGGGAGATACCAGGCAGGACTGAAAAACAAAATAAAGAAAAACGTATTCCCAGCAGCCATGGGATAGTAAACAAAAGCCCTAATGCCAGGCCTGTGATACCTCCTTACAAATTGTTTGTCAGGGAGGTACCAAAAGCTCCTCAAATAATACAGGTTTTTGCCATTCCTATAATTTTAACTAGATTACAAGTCCCTGGTGCTGAAGACATTATATACATTGGATGCATAATGTAGCAAGTCAAACTGGAAATGAACTAGTAGCTTCCTCCTTGCTGACTAGTTTTCAGGGTGCTGAAAAGTACTATGCCCACTGCCAGAGGAGAAAGGTCAGGCAGCAGTAGCCTTCTTCAGTCTTATTTCAGAAGCATATACTTGCCTGTTTCTTACCTAAAAGTTAAGATATTTATTTAGCCAAAGTTAGACAAGTGTTCAAACTCCAGGTCCACCACCTCTCAGCTTGGTAACATTGGGAACTCTACCAATCTCTCTCTGGCATTGCTATAATTTGCATATTACAATCATGATAGTTTAGTTAAGCAGTTATGAAAATTTGGCAATTTTGTTTCAGTAAAGTACTTCAAATAATCCCTGCATGTAGTGAGCACTGACGAAAGCCTAACTGTTATTACTAAAGACTTCGTATTTGTGGCATTTTAGCATGACAGACGATCAGTTTATGATACTTAGTTCTGTATTGCTTTTTGTCCTCTTTGCTTTATTTCCTCTGACAAGAAATTAGAAAGAATAAAAAACATAATCCATAGTGTCTCCATCCAAACACACATGCTACAAATGTATAGAAAGGGGAATGTTTCTTCAGTGCCTCAGGAATATAAATATAAACTCATAATCATAATGTAATAGAATGCTAGCTTTTACTTTATTAACATAGCATTCCAACAACAGAAAATTCTACTTACCAAGAATCATGTAGACATTAAGTATTTATGTAACTGATTAAGCCATGAATATATACAAAGTTATTCAACTATCTTCGTTTGGAGTATCACTTATTTCCAGTCTTTTGCTTAGCATTATAGACAATACTATGGATCAGTTATTCACAAAAGAGTCTTTTTTGACCAGAATATAAATAAAGCCAGACTATAAATATATATAAATTAATATAATATAAATCTCTCTGTTTGAGGCCAGACTGATCTACAGATTGAGTTTCAGGACAGCTAAGCTTAGGCAGTAAAGGAAACCATTGGAAACAGTTGCTGCTGATGTAATTAAATGAGGGGGCCATGTTCCAGTCCCAGAAACCAGCAGAACTTGGCAGTTTGGGCCATGTGGTTCTGGCTTTAGAGTCAAAGATAGAAGAAAGTGGTTATGGAATCGCCCTCTATGAATCAGAATCGCCACTGAGGCCAGGTATGTGTCATCGATGTCCCTGCGTGGAGGCCAAGAGATGCCATTGTGTGATGCTGTGAAGGTGAAGCTTTGATTGCCTTAAAGACCCCAAAATGTTGGAGTTGCCAGAGCCATGCATACCTGCCAAGTAGAGCTACTAACAGGGAGTGGAACCAGCCCAAGAGAAAGGAGTGTGTTGCAGACAACAAAACTGAAAGGAATTGGAGATCTGAAGAGCATCTTGACATCAGACATGGAGATGTAGAATACGCAGCTTGTCCAGCTGGTTTTTCGTCTTGCTTTGGTCCAGTATTTCCTCTCCATTTTCCCTTTCTCCCTTTTGAAATGGCAATGTATATCTTATGCTATTGTTTGTTGGACGTATGTGATCTGCCTTTTCATTTTTATTTTATAGGGAATTACAGCTAAGAGATTACATGAGTCTGAGAAGAGATTTTGAACTTTGGACTTTTAAACAAGTTTGAGACAATTATAGACTATGGGGACTTTTGAAGTTGAACTAAATGGATTTTATATTATATGGCTATAAGCCTATGAGACCAGGGAGTGGAATGTGGTGGTTTGAATAAAAATGGCCCCAATAGGCCCATATGGAGTGTCACTGTAGGTGTGGCCCTCTTAGGTGTGGCCTTGTTGGAGTACTTGTGGCTTTGTTGGTGGAAGTATGTCACTAGGGGACAGGCTTTGGGGTTTAAAATGTTCAAGCCAGATATAATATGAAATGTACTTCCTGCTGCCTGTGGATCAAGATGTAGAACTCTCAGCTCCTTCTTCAGCACCATGTCTACCTGCATGCCACCATGCTTCCTGTCTTGATATTAATGGACTAAACCTGTGAACTGTAAGCCAGCCCCAATTAAATGTTTTCCTTTATAAGAGTTGCCATGGTCTTGGTTTCTCGTAATAGCAATAAAAGACTAACTAAGACAGGAAGAAAAGAAGCAATCTATGTACTCATGCTTTTTGGCGATGTTATATCACATACAAAGAATATAAAATCCTTTATACCGATATGAAATAAATGGTCAGGCAAGATACAGGTACAGAAGAAAGTAAGGTAGATTTTTATACAGGGTACATTTGGAAAACTTCTTTGATGTGATATTTGAATAAAAAACACTGGAATGAAATGATGATTCATTCATAAAAGATATAAAGCATAATTTAATATAAATCTCTTTGAATATACCTATACTTATGCAAGGCTTAAACATCAATAAATGTAGAAATGCCAAATAATTGCACTTTATATCCTAAAGTATCCCCAGAAAGCATTTTAAATGAGAAAATCAATAACGTGACACCATCTAAGCCATTACAAAATAAGCATATTCAGTCACTGGTTGGGAGATGAGACATAGAAAATATGACTCAGAAGCTGTATAATTTCTGAGGCTGACTCGCTCTTCTAATAGGTCAAATATCTGAAAACAGACTATAGCTTTATATTTAATAGCAAAAAATCATCATCATCTGGCCTGGTGTGGTATTGCATGCCTGCAGTCCTGGAATTTGGGAGGCTGAAGCAGAAGGATTACTGTGAGTTCAAGACCAGTTTTGAATGCATAGTGAAATCTTTTATCAACAAAAGTAATTAGCTAACTAAATAAAAGATTTTTGTACATCTAAGTGTGGTGACTCATACTTGTAACCTCAGTGTTTGGAAGGATGAGACTGGAGATTTAGAGTGACTTTGAAGCCAGTACAGTGAATTCTAGGCTAACGAGGTTAAAGAATGGATTCTCACTCAACCCCCACCTTAATCTTTTTCATCTACATATGAAGGAATATGTGATAAAAACTCCTGTTTGTGTTCCTAACAACCTAATCTCTTTGAGTTCACTGGCAATGACCTAGTTTTATATATATTTACACTAATAAACAATCTAAAATCTGCCTGTGGATCCCAGTAGCTATAAACCTATTCTGTCTGTGAGATACAGCCCACAGAGGATTTCTCACAGTCAGGGAACATAATGGAGGATGTCCCTGCTTAGAAGTTTATGTAATCACTTAGTCAGCCTTCTTGCAAACTTCCCACATTCAGCACTGTGACTCTTTGATCATAACGCAATAGGACAAATGTCAGGAAACATATTCCTATAAAGTGAAATATATCTTGTTCTTTAACCCAGAAATGACTACAAACATTACTTTCAGGAGAATTTCATTCACATCCATATTTTTAGATTCTGTAAGGGGAGCACCAAATGGTAATTAGGAAGTGGTGTTTTTAATTAAGGACAAGACTAAACTTCATCAGATTCTCAGGTAGTACAAGCTGATAATTTTCTGCTGTATGTTACATAAAAACATGACACTTTGACCTCAAAGCATTTGGGCTTTATAAGATTTTTCTATGGCTGAAAAGCCTGAAAATAATTCTAATACATTCTCATGATAAGAAAGTACATACAACCACTGTGTATATATTCTTCTAGGGAATTTGTGTTTGGATATGAAGTCCAGAATATGCTTCAATTCGTTTGCTATAACGTGGCATAGAAAGTTGCTGAGCTCAAAAACTGAGAGCCATGAGTTCAGATCTGAGTCTTAACTGGGGACATGTTGGATTTGAGAGTGGAAAGCAGAAAGGAAATATGAAAAGTCAAAAGAACAAGCTTGCAAACTGTAGGGCAGACTCCAAAGGAATGATGGACATATAAGAAAAAGAAGGAATCAGTGAAAGGAAAAGAAGAGAGACATCAGTCCTGAGCATATACGTACAAGTGACATTATACAGACTGAGCATGTTGTATTTGTGTATTTAGGAACATACATATATGTGCATGTACGTATGTCACAACAGTTAGTGAAAAAGAGGTCGTGGGTTTGAAAGAGAGCAAAGAGGAGGATATTGGAAAATTTGGAGTAAGGATAGCGAAGGGGTAATAATTTAATTACAATATAATCTCAAAAATAAAAGAAATAATTTAAAAAGGCAATGCAACAAAAAACTAGTTAGAATTAAAGAGGCAAAAAAAAAGTAGCAAACTAGGTGTAGTGGATCATACTTTTAATCCAGCACTTAGAGGCACTGCCAAGCAGGTCTATCTGTGTTTGACTTCACTCTGGTCTACATAGTGATTTCCAGGGCTATATAGAGAGACACTGTCTTAAAAAAAAGTGTTAGTGGGTGTTGTCCTCAGCAATGGGATCCCACTGTCAGTTTGCGGATAGCATCCCATTATCTTAGAATGTCTTAGCCTGGAATGTTTGGGGATTTCCATGGGCCCCCTTTTGGCCAACAACTCAATTGAATGCAACCCAGTCTTGATACTGGAAGCCTCAGTTCGTGATGAGATGGCCAGTTGAGACTCCATAACCCCCATTATTAGGCAAGCTTATTAGAATCACCTTCATATATTTTAGGAAGTTTCTACTGCACTAGGTCTCCATATCACTGCTCAAATGCCCCTCATTCCAGCTGACTCTCCCTGCATTCTCTCCTTCTAACCAATCTCTTCTCCTTCTCCCCGTCCAACCCTCCCGTTCCTGTCCCTGACTGCCCCCTGTCCACTTGTGAAATATATTCCATTTTCCCTTCCCAGGAAGCTCCATCTATCCCTCCTAGACCATTCTTCTATACCCAACCTCTCTGGGTCTATGGATTATAGTTTGCTTATCATTTACTTAATGGCTAATATCCATTTATAAGAAAATACTTACCATATTCATCTTTCTGGGTCTGGGTTACGTCACTGAGGTTGCTTTTTTCCTACTTCTATCCTTTCTCTGCTGCAGAAAAATCCCCTTGTGCTGATTGGTCAGTAGCTGAGCAGGAAGTATAGTCAAGGTGACCAAACTAAGGATGACAGGAAGGAGAAGGATGGAGTTAGAGAATTGCTGGCAAAAGCAGAGAAGCAAGATGTGGCTAAGCATAAATAGAAATATGGGTTAATTTAAGTGTAAGAATTAGCTAATAATAAGCCTGAGCTATTGGCTAAGCATTTATAAGTATTATGAAGCCTCCAAGTCAATTATTTGGGAAGTGGCTGCCAGGTATTTGGAAACAGGCAGGTGGGACAGGAAATGCCCATCTACAATTATCTGCAAATTTCATGGTGCCATTTTTTTTAACAGTTGAATAAATATATCCCGTTCTCTTTATCCAATTTTCTATTGAGGCACATCTAGGTTGTTTCCAGTTTCTTACTCTTATGAATAAAACATCAGTGACTATGGTTGAGTATGGCTAAGGTAGGATTGGGTGCCCTTTGGGTATTTGCCCAAGAGTGGCAAGGCTGGATCTTGAGACAGCTCAATTCCCAACTTTCTGAGGAACCACTATATCAATTTCCATAGTAGCAATACAAGTTGGCACTCCCATCAGAAATGGAGGAGGGTTCTGCTTGTTCCACATCCTTGCCATCATGAGCTACCACTTGTAATATGGAATATCAAAGTAGTTTTGATTTGCACTTACCTTGTGGCTAAGGATGTTGAACATTTCTTTAACTGATTCTCAGCCATTTGTGATTCCTCTACTGATAATTCCCTGTTTAGATCTGTACCCACTTTTAATTAGATTATTTGGTTTTTTAAAATTGAGTTTCTTAGGTCACTCATATATTTTGGATATTAGTCCTCTATCAGATGTGGAGTTGGTAAAAAATCTTTTACCATTCTGTAGGCTGCTGTTTTGTCTTAGTGATAGTTTCCTTTGCCTTACAGAAGCTTTTCTGTTTTATCAGGTCCCATTTATTGATTGCTGATCTTGGTGCCTGTGCAACCAGTGTTCTGTTCAGAAAACCATTTCCTGTGTCAGTGTGTTCAAGGCTGTTTCCCACTTTCTTTTCTATCAGGTTCAGTGTATCTGGTTTTATGCTGACATCTTTGATCCACTTGGACTTGAGTTTTGTGTACGGTAATAAGTATAAATCTATTTGCATTCTTCTACATGTAGACTTCAGTTTGACCAGCACCATAGTCTTTCTTCCAATATGTATTTCTAGCTTCTTTATCAAAAACCAGGTGTCTATAGGTGTGTAGATTTATGTCTGGGTCTTCAATTCGATTTCATTAATCAGCATGTCTGTGGGTTTTTTCCCCATATGATGAAGTTTTCAATTACTATAACTCTGTGGTACAACTTGAAACTGGGAATAGTGAGACCTGAAGCAGTTCTTTTATTGTTCAGAAATATTTTAGCTATCCTAGGGTTTTTGTTTTTCCATATAAAGTTGAGAACTATCCTTTTAAGGCCTGTAAAGAATTTTGTTGGAATTTTGATGTCAATTGCATTGAATCTGCAAATCGCTTGTGGTGGGGTGGCCATTTCAAACTTTCCAATCCATGAGCATAGGAGATCTTTCCAACTTCTGATATCTTCTTTAATTTCTTTCTTTAAAGACTTGAAGATTTCATCATTTAAGTCTTTGACTTGTTTGGTTAGTGTTACCCCAAGATATTTTATATTATTTCAGGCTATTGTAAAAGGTGTTGTTTCCCTGATTTTTTTCTCAGTCTTATTTGTATATAGATGGATTACTGATTTTTGTGAGTTAATTTTGTACCTGGCTATTTTGCTGAAAGTGTTGATTAGCTGTAGGAGTTTCCCAGTGGAATTTTTAGAATCATTTATGTATTGGTATCATACCATCCTCAAATAACACTACGTTGACTTCTTCCTTTCCAATTTGTATGTCCTTAATCTACTTCATTTGTCTTTATTGTTTTTGCTTTATGTTATTATATTTTATTTTGTCATGTTTGGCTTTTAGCTCTTAGAAATTTGTTCTTTTCTAATGAGACACAGAAACAAGGTTGATCAGGAGGGGATAGGAAGTGGGGAGAAACTGGGGGAAGTAAAGAAGGGAGTCTATAACTTGGATATATATTATGATAAAAATCTATTTTAAATAAAATGGAAATAAAATATAAAAAATAAAGAAAAGGAAAATATGCAGTCAGTTTTAAAATTATTAGACCAATTCTTTAGAAAAAGTATTGAGTGTAGATTAGATTAAGTTTTAGCTAGAAATAACAATTCAAAATCTGTTTTGAATTGAGGTACTCTGAGAGAAATCTCTGTAACTTTTATTTAGTTGATTTTTGTCACTTAAATTAAGAGGGACCAAAACATAAAATCTTCCTTTCTTTCATGGGATGCTTGAAGCAGAGAAACGAGTAGTCCCTTAACTCTTTGGGGGCTTCTTTTTCCTTAAATACTTTTCTAGAATTTTCATTATAATAAAGTAAATTGTATAAGTTTTTTTTTAAGATAAACTCATGAGGGCTGGTGAGATGACTCAGCAGTTAAGCTCACCAGCAGCTCTTTCAGAGGTCCTGTGTAGCTGTAAGTTTTCTCTGGTCCTGCCCAGCTCCCACAGCACCACGGTCCCACAGTCACTTGGACCCAGATAAACACATAAAGGCTTATATTATTTATGAACTATATGGCCTAATGATTCATAATGGCTCTCACTAGCTAGCTCTTACATCTTAAATTAACCCATAAATCTTATCCATGTTTAGCCACATGGCTTGGCACCATTTCTCAGTTCTGAAGAGAAAGAAAAGGGGAAATGATGGTGATGTCATTCTGTATGCTGTGAATATGTGTTGCTATGATTGGTTAATGAATAAAGCTGTTTGGCCAGTGGTGAGGCAGAACAGGATTAAGCGGGACATTCTAACTAGAGAGAGATGAAGAAAGAAAGAGAGCGGAGGAGACACTGCTAGCCACAGCCAAGAGAAGCAAGATGTAAAAATACTAGTAAGTCACTAGCCATGTGGCAAAACATAGATAAGAATTATGGGTTGTGGTGTGATGCCTTACACAGCCTTGGTCCAGTGGGAAGGGGCTTGGACCTGCCTAGGCTCAGTGTGCTGGGCTCTGCTGACTCCCCATGGGAGACCTTGATTTGGGGGATGTGGGGTGGCTTGGGAGAGAGGGCTGGGGGATGGGAGGATGGAGGAGGTGGGATCTGTGGGTTTATGTAGAGTGAGTAGAAAATTTCTTAATAAAGAAAAATGAAAAAAAGAATTTTGGGTTAAATTAAGTATAAGAGCTAGTCAGTAATAAGCCTGAGCTAATGGCTGAGCCGTTATAATTAATATAAGCCTCTGTGTGCTTACTTGGGGTTTGCAAGTGGGAGAGATTTGTCCCGACCACTGGCCGGCTGGGACACAGGAAAATCTTCCAACTACTGTCCTGAGTTCAATTCCCAGCAACCATATGGCAGCTCACTACCCTTTATAATGGGATCTGACATCCTCTTCTGATGTGCGGAAGTGCAGACAAAAGCACCCATATGCATAAAATACAAAATTTTTTAAAAAGGAGAGAGGTAGCATTCATAGAGAGGAGTTCATCAGACCTCAAAAGTAAGTAAATAAATATTATCACTAAAACAGACCAAGAGAATTTTTCAGAAAGAGAAAATAGAAAGTCTAATTTTTTTTGTTGTTGTTCAAGACAGGGTCTCTCTGTGTAGCTTTGCCCCTTTCCTGGAACTCACTTGGTAGCCCAGGCTGGCCTCGAACTCACAGAGATCCGCCTGCCTTTGCCTCCTGAGTGCTGGGATTAAAGGTATACGCCACCACCACCCAGCTCTAATTCAAAATTTTTAATTCAAAACTACACAGACCTTCATTACAAGAGGTTGACAAAAAGAGGAGATAAATTAACAAATATCTCGTAAGAATTCATAAGGATTTGGGAACATGAGCCATGGAAGCTCAAGCAGATGTTTCTGAGAACCAGCTCCAGGCCCTGAAGGCTGACAGCACCAACAGCTCTCTCCCTACTCTTTTTGCTACTGGCTCCAAACTTTTGTTCCTTGTAGATTACTTTCTGACTGTAAGTTTAATTTTCTCACAGTTGCCAGTTGTTCTTCTACTCAGGATGATTAACGGCAAAAGTGAGATTTTTTTATTTTAACCCCAAATTATCCAGGGGATTTTTATTTTCATCTCATTGGTGTCTAGGCTCTACCCTTACAGTGAGCCAGCTAAACAGGAAGTAATAATTCAAGGGACATTAGTCTCTGACCTATTATGGGTCGATTCTCTGAGAAGGGACTGAGCGAACAGACAGGGAAGTCTCTTCTTTAATTATCATTTTAGGAAAATTAGAATTTTTTACTTATTAATTCTTAGAATTTATTCTTCCATGAACAAGACCTCTTGAGGACAAGGACAAACTTTTGCTTGCTTTTGTGTGAGCACTTTTTTCATAGTGCCAGGTACATAATAACATTGAAAGAACAAATGTACCTTACAGTCAAGGTGGAGGAAGAAAGTTCAGAGGTGTTGTTTGTTTTAAGCATTTCCATAAATAAATTAAATAAACACTGTTTGTAGACAGTAGTAAGATTTATTATAGTATCATAGGAAAACAAACATTATTGGGACTCCTATGTAATTCTTTGCATCAAATATCTCTTTGTCTTTTTTTTTTTAAGGCCCAGTGAGTTGGCTTAGCAGCAAAAAACATTTGCTTCTAGATCTGCAAACCGGAGTTTGATCCCTGGGAAACACATGGTAGGAAGAGAGAATCAACATTTGAAAATTGTCCTCTGACTTCCACAGGCATGCTATGGCATGTAGTCCCATGTATGCAAGCACATAGACAATAAATCAACACACGGGGGTTTTTTTGCTTAAAAAAAAAAGTCTTCTGTTAAGTAAATATTGTCTTCCCAATAGGAGAGACTTTACTAGTAAAGATGAGTACCCAATGGCCCATTGTACAGATTGTTGTGTCCATTCCCTGAGATAACCCAACAAAGAGTAACAGTAACAGAGTAACAAAGAGCGTGGATACTGAACAAACTGAGTGGCAAGATCAAAGTCTAGAGCAGGAAGAGCTAAATCATCTTCCATATCACTGTCAAAGGTTAGGTAAGGATTCAGTGAGAAAATCCCACTGCCTTCTAAAGGAGACCCTGAGAAATTAGTCACTTTACCTAAGAAGCTATGCTGCACTGCGCCACCCACCAATGCAGAAGAACCTGCCACCATAGGAACTAAGACATGACCACTCTCAGTACTGAGCAAATAGAAGTGACTTGACTTCTGTAATATTCTGAACTAGCACACTTATATAATAAGTAAAATTCATGAACTGAGACCCTATCTACATGGTCTACAAAATAACTACAAATTATAAGAAAATTTAGACAAAACCCAAACATTTTGCTAAAATGCCTGGAGTAGATAAAGACTTAAAATTCTTCACGAATTATACTATTGATATTTGCTGGTAATTAATATATCATTATAGTTTTTTTATTTCTTAATGATAGCAGCTAAGGCTCTGGTTATAAATTCTTCCACATTAATTTGGTGGAAGCTATCCAATAGCAATCTATTAGATTTTCCCTGTTAAATTAGGGTGATGGACTTTTAATGAATCTTAATAAACAGCATGATGATCAAGAATATTGTGAAATCAAAATAACTCTCAATGGCATCTCTCACTGTGTAGTATGTTCTCAATGTCACTGACGACGTTAGCCCTCTGAGGGTACCTCAAATGTATTATTAATATATTTCTGCGTTGCTAGCAAGATAGATGATATAGTAAACAAGCTAATCCAAATTTAACAAGATTTAAAAGGCAACTTCTTTAGTAAGAAAATGCAAAATTTTTAATTATGATGTCCCAATCCTATAATCTTGCCCAATGAAGATCACATAAACCAGTGGGGCTTGACTTGAAACTGAAGATGATACATGAGCTACCTATTTGTATTTATGTGTTACATTTACTCATCACTGATCCAGATCACCCACAAAGACAAATCATGGGGAGTTTAATTTAACCGGATTTCAAAATGGCATTTCCTCTGGGATACAATTCTTAAGACCTCAATGTGTAGTCAGAAGCTGTGTCTCTTTGCTTCTGTGATAATAGAAATCCTTGGATTGGAAGAAACCAGACAGCTTTGTTAGTTTAACTCGGAGACTCCTACAGGACATACCCAGAGTCTCCTAGGATATAGTTTAAAGACATGTCTGTAGGTAACTGAGAGCTGTCCTTTATGCAGCTGCAGGAATGGAATGAAACATGCTTGCTCTGGGAACAATGACTCTATCATCTGTAAATGATGTGAGCTCTGCTTAAACAGTTTATATTGCTGCAGGAACAGGAGGCCTTATTGATGTTTTCTCCTACAAACCCCCCTTGCATGTAAGCATTGGGCTTTCTATGCAGGAAAGGCAAATTGTATCACAGTTTTTGGTTGATTTTAATTACATTTTTTTACTCATGTATGATCACTAAATAAAAATAAAATATAAGAAAACAAGGAGGATATGTTTTTCCTTAAGCCAACATTTATTTATTATTTATCTATTTTTACCTTAAATATCAGTTTCACTGAAGTACTATTTGCATCCAATAAGATGGATTTTTTTATCCAATAAAATATCTATTTCATTGCCTTGGCATTGGACATGTCTGAATAGTTACAACAGTTACACATTACAGTTTTAGAATAGTTCCATCATACCTGAATTTTCTTGTGCTATTTTGCCACCAATCTGCTCTCACACACCTGATTTCTAGTGATTGTTACTATAACACTGACTTTTCTAAAATCATATTTAAATAGAATTATGCACTAGATAGCCCTGTGAGCCTGGCATGTTGCACTTAGAATCATATATTTAAGACTCATCTATGCTGTTGCATGTGTATTAATAGTATGCCACTCTAGTATTGGTGGATAGTATTTAATTGGATGGATGTGCCACAGTTTTACTCATTCACTAGTTGAAGGACTAGTTTCCAGTTTTTGATTACCATTATTAATAGGGTAGCTATGAAAACTCTCTCACACATCTTTATATGGACATTGTTTTAGTTTGTGTCCATAAATACCACACATGGAATTTCCGTATCCTATAGAAGATATATATTTAATTTTATTAGAAGCTACCAAACTTTTCCAAAATGTTTACAGCATTTTGTTTCATTCCTGAAAATGTTGCATAGGAGTTCAAGTTGCTTCACAATATCACAAACAATTAGCACTGCCAATTTATAATTATATTCACTATAGGAAATGTATGCAATGTTACACTGTGCATTATTATTATTATTATTATTATTATTATTAATTATACTACAATCTGAGCCCATACATTTTCCAGCCATTGTGATTACATTTTCTTTTTTCTTTATTTTTCTCTTTTTGAAAATATATTTTTCTTTTTTTTAATTTTATTTTACAATATAATTTAATTCTACATATCAACCGCAGATTCCCTTGTTCTCCCCGCTTCTGCCTCCCTCCCTTTCCCCCCAGCCCACCCCCCATTCTCATCTCCTCCAGGGCAAAGACTCCCCCAAGGATTGAGATCAACCTGGTAGACTCAGTCCAAGCAGGTCCAGTCCCCTCCTCCCAGGCTGAGCCAAGCGTTCTGCATAAGCCTCAGGTTTCAAACAGCCAACTCATGCACTGAGCAGAGGACCTGGTCCCACTGCCTGGATGCCTCCCAAACAGATCAAGCCAATCAACTGTCTCAGAGGGCCTGATCCAGTTTGGGGCCCCTCAGCCATTGGTTCATAGTTCATGTGTTTCCATTCGTTTGGCTATTTGTCCCTGTGCTTTATCCAACCTTGGTCTCAACAATTCTCGCTCATATAAACTCTCCTCTTTCTTGCCAACTGGACTCCTGGAGCTCCACCTGGGGCCTGGCTGTGGGTCTTTGCATCCAGTTCCCTCAGTCATTCGATGGAGTTTCTAGCATGACAATTAGGGTGTTTGGCCATCCTATCACCGGAGTAGGTCAGTTCGGGCTGTCTCTCGACCATTTCCAGCAGTCTATTGTGGGGGCATCTTTGTGGGTTTCTGTGGGCCTCTCTAGTGAAAATATATTTTTCATACACTATCTTCTGATTATGGTTTCCCATCACACAACTCCTCTGAGATGCTCCTCTCCGATCCGAATCCACACCCTTTCTGTCTCTACTTAGAAAAAAAAAAGGCATTTAAAGAATAATATTAAGATAAAATAAGGTAAAAATAAACAAAGAGAAGAAAAGGAGATAAGGAAACAAACCCGAGAAATACACATGTACATGCAAACACATTTGTACACACAGAAATCCCATCAGAACCTCAAACTGGAAGCCATAATACATCCACAGAGGAACTGTAAAATTAAATAAACAAACAAACAAACAAACAAACAAATAAATAAATAAATAAATGTTCCTGGTGAAACAGTATGAGACAGATAATCTCCAAAGATGCCATTGAGTTCATTTCCTTTTTTGCCATCTATTGCTGAGTACAGGGCCTGTCCCTAAGAGTGGTTTGCATCTATAATAAGACTTCATTGGATAAAACTAATTTGCAAGTGGTTATCGAATGGGATAACTTCAGGGTTAGGAATGGGGGCTTGGGTCCATTTCTCAGCACTGGGACCTCCATCTGTCACAGACCCATGTAAGCTCTGTGCATGCTGTGACAGTCTCTGTGTGTTCATATGTGTGTTGGCTCTGTCTGTTTCTGAAGGCCTTCTTTGGTGTCTTCCATCCCCTCTGGCTCTTATAATCTTCCTGCCTCCTCTTGTGCAAGGCTCCTTGATCCATGAGAGGTAGGATCTGATGGAGACATATCTTTTAGAATTGAGTGTTCCAAGGTCTCTCATTCTCTGCATATTTCCTTGCTGTGAATCTCTGTATTTATTACCATCTAGTGCAGAAGGAAGCTTCGCTGAGGATGACTAAGCAAGGCACTAATCTATGAGTATAGCAGAATGCTGATAGGAATTGATGGCAGATCTATCTGTCCTCAGTATTCCCTTGCTCTGTACCTAATCTCTGTACTTATATGGATTGTAGATTGCTTATTGAAGACTTAAAAGCTAATATCCACATATAAGCAAGTACATACTATATTTGTCTTTCTGGGTCTGGGTTACGTCACTCAGCATGATTTT
The DNA here is from genome assembly GCA_902168325.1 of Peromyscus nudipes. Taxonomy (NCBI): domain Eukaryota; kingdom Metazoa; phylum Chordata; class Mammalia; order Rodentia; family Cricetidae; genus Peromyscus; species Peromyscus nudipes. The sequence goes on along the minus strand of CABHPH010147235.1, from coordinate 2,821 downwards.
TTTTCTAGATCCATCCATTTACCTCTGAATTTCATAATTTTATATTTTTCAAGGCTGAGAAATGTTCCATTGTGTAAATGTATCATATTTTCTTTATCCATTCCCTTATCAGTAGATATCTAGATTGTTTCTAATTTTTGGCTATTATGAATAGAAAACCAATGGACATGACTGAGCGAGTGTTTCTGTAAACATCTATATTTTAGTTAATAACCATTCAGAGATTTATATGATAATATGCATTCCTTTAAAAAACCATTTGATTTCCAACTATATGTAAAGGTTTAAGTTGTATTAATCTTAGGCTTTCTAAATGAACTCAAAATTATAGTAAACTTGGAATCATATACATTAGAATTTCTTCAAATCTTTGATTTTGAAATAACTATCAAAATATTTCAACATGTTACAATGTGTTTTATTTTTTCCAGTTTGTATATTGCTGAAAAATTGGGATAATTGAACAATGTTACTCCATGTGAATATAAGTGGAATGATATCACTACCATATTTGGCAAAGCCAGTTTCTTTGAACATAGATTTCCAGGCTTTTCTCAGGAGGACTAACAGTTTTGGTACAACATAGGAAAATTTACTTAATGATATTGAAGTCTATTTTGTGTTGGTGAATGGTAGTAACATCTACCTCAAATAGCTGTTGTAGAATCAAGAGCACACAGCATTTCATATAACTTGTAAATAATGATTATACAGTACTGTGTAATTTTAAATGCTATTATAGACCTAGTATATATTAATTATATACTTTAAAAACGTTAACTGGGTATAGTAACACACATCTTTAATTACAGAACTTGGGAGGTGGATCTCTGAGTTCTAGGCCAGCCTGGTCTACAGAGCAGGTTCGAGGACAGCCAGGGCTACACAAAGAAACCCTTTCTCAAAAACAAACAAACAAAAAGTCTTATTTTGTTATGTTTACTAAATGACTTTTCACATCAGCACTTAAACCATAACATTGCTCTGCCAGTTCAACCTTCATAAACTTTCATAGTGCATAATAAAGTATTTTCACTTTTTAAAGTATATCTCCAACTGAAATAATTATAAGTGTATCTTCATTCATTTGTCAGTTTATTTTCTTAGAACACTTTGCTAGAGATTGGAAATCAAAGAGTAACTGTCTGAAGAATTTTAGGAAACAGAGAAACCTGCCTACTTAAAAATATTTTAATATTTGAATATTTTAAAAAATGAATAAGTACAAATGAGTATCAAAATAATTTCTAATAGCAACAGAAGTCTTTACTTACATTTTTTATACAGAGAAATAATAGAGGAGAGTCATTTAGTATCTTACATTCTCATAAATAAAATAATCCCTCACTTACCAAGTTGCTTTCTAGAAAATTTGTGCCATACATCTTCCATCCCTTAATTACATGTTTTTGAAATATTTAGGCAGAAATATAAATCATGTAGAACATAGGAATATGAAGAACTGCGGATGCATAAATGTGTGGTGTTCACAACTTTAATATTCAAAGTGTTATTAGTTATTTAGAATACAACTGTCCAAATGAGGCAGTAATGGCATGTGCATCCCTAGACTACATTCCAAATATTTTCCAATCCCATAGTGTGTCAGAAATTTATAACCATGTCCCCCAATGTAGTACTGAAAGCACTTGCTCACAGTGTGAAGACTATAATACTCCTATCTCTCTCAATACTCAATATTGTTACTTGAGACTTGGGAAGGTTAACTTTCCAAAAGAAAGTCTACCACATGACTATGTGAAATCTGGATGTAGCAGAAGGGTGGATCCTGATTTCATATCCATTCTGTTAGCCTGTGTCTTTTTATAGGCGAATTGAGTCCAGAATTGCTAAGATCAAAAACACTGAGGACAGCTTATGTTGGAGAGGATGAGGAGCAAGGGGAACACTCCTCCACTGTTGGTGGGAGTGCAAACTTATACAGCCTCTTTGGAAATCAGTATGGTGGTTTCTCAGAAAATTGGGAATCAATCTAACTCAAGACCCAGCTATACCACTCTTGGGCATATACCCAAGGAATGTTCAATCATACCACAAGGACACATGCTCGACTATGTTCAGAGCAGTATTATTCATAATGGCCAGAACCTGGAAACAACCTAGATGCCCCACAATGAAAGAATGGATTAAGAAAATGTGGTACAAATACAGAATGGAGTAATACTCAGCAGTTAAAAAGAGTAACATCATGAAATTTGCAGGCAAATGGATGGAACTAGAAAATATCATCCTGAGTGAGGTAACCCAGACTCAGAAGCACAAACATGCTTTTCTCCAGTAACTGATGGAAGCAGATGCGGAAATCCACAGCCAAACACCAGGCCAAGCTCCAGGAGTCCAGTCAAAAAGAGAGAAGAGGGATTTGATGAGCAAGGGCGTCAAGATCATGATGGGGAAACCTACAGAGACAACTGAACCAAACTAGTGGGAACTCATGAAATTTAGAACAACAGCTGTGGAGCCTGCATGGGACTAGACTAGGCCCTCTGAATACAGGAGACAGTTGTGTAGCTTGTTCTGTTTGAGGGACTCCTGGCAGTAGAATCAGGATACATCTTTGGTGCATGGGCTGGCTTTTTGGAGCCCACTACCTATGATGGGACACCTCACACAGACTTGAGGCAGGGGGAGGGGCTTGGACGTGCCTCTACTAAACGTACCTCCCCATGGGAGGCCTTACCTTCTTGTAGGAGGAAATGGGGGGTGAGTTGGGAGGGGGAGCCTGGAGGGGTGGGAGGAGGGAAGAGGGGGATCTTTAATTGGTATGTAAAGTGAATTTTAAAAATTGCTTAATAAAATA
>CABHPH010147234.1:13030-29418 GCA_902168325.1 Peromyscus nudipes | reverse complement strand
ACCACCACCACCACCACCACCACCACCACCACCACCACCACATCACACACCACACCACGCCGCACTCCCACACAAACTAACATTGAAAATGCAAACGGGCAAACTAGTCAAATACTCGCCATAAAAGCTGCTCTAGTCTTCAAGGCAAAGAAATCATTTCTGAAGTTAAAATAATTGAGAGAAGTACAAGAAGCAATTGATGATTTTATCATTCAGTGGGTAGTTTTAACACATCCTGTAAGCTATAAACAGATGAAGCAGACTTTTTAAAGTAAAACATACTGAAAATGTAAGCTTCCAATTTCATGAGTTATCCGATCCTGGGCTTACTATTGGATAATGCATATCTCAGTTGCTGAATATGTTTGACTTCTCTTTTTAGTGTAATATTTTGATTGGGAATTTTGACAATTATTTTTTATCATATTTGTTCTGCATTCCTCTCCCTAACTCTGCCCAGGTCCAGATCCACCATCCTTACAACTTCACATGCTTTTTTTTGACTCATTGAGTCCAGTATACTCATAGGTGTGGGGCCGGCCATGCACTGGAACATGCTCAACCTCCCAGAGGCCACATCCTTAAAGAAGATTGATTCTTCCTCCCTCCACCCCAAAGCCATCAACTGTTAGTAGCACCTCAGAGATGGGGATTCATGAGCCCCCCTCTGATCTATGCTGAAATGTTGACTGGTACAATCTTACACAGGTCTTGGGTAGACAACCCACAGCTGCTTTCAGGTCATAGGTGTGGTGATTCTGTTGTGTGCAAAATACATTGTTTCACTTTGATCCTCTCTGACCTCTGGCCTTTGCAGTCTTCTCACATACCTTCCTCAGATGGTCTCTGAGCTTTGTGGGAAGGGAGTGTGATATAGATGTCCCATTTGTGTCTGAGCACTCCATAGTACTTTGTACTTTGACCTCGGTGAGCATCTGTGTTAACCTTCATCTACAGCATAAAGGAAATTTCTGATAGGGTCTGAGAACTGCACTAATCAACGGGTATAGAGATATGGATTTAGAGTGTTGTTTGTTACTATTAACAAAATATTAGTACTAGTTTTATCTCCAGGGTCTTTGAGCTCCTCAATCAGGGGTGGTTGGCAATAATTATAGTACTAGGCATGTGTTTTTTCCTGTGGAATGGGCCTCAAATTCAATCAGAAGAAGAATTGGTTACCCCCATAGCATTCACACCAGTGTTTTACCCTTGGGCATATCTTGAAACATTGATTATTACTATAGATTATAGGTATAGCTATAGTTAGGACTGCTGATGACTTTTCCAACTAAGCAGCCTACACAGATCCTTCTAGTACTATGAAAGCTCGCTAGCAGGGAGGAAGCTTTTTGGTCAATACTAACTTGATTTCTCCATGTCCTGTGACCAAAATGTGCGATACCTTCAGCAATATGATGAACAACACAGAACAGTGGCAATAGTCTGCATTGTTTTGGTTGTCTCTAGTACATTCCTGACCAACTGGCAGGGGATTTTTCATTTGGTAACCTATGGCCTCTGGGAGCAACATTTTCCCTGTGTAGGTGAATCCAGTTACACACACACACACACACACACACACACACACACACACACACACACGCACACACACAGGGGAGGGAGAAATGGGGGAAGTGCTGAAAATTAGTGAGATAAAGTTCTAATTTATGAATTTAGGAAAAACAGGCAGAATAATCCCAAAGAGGCACAAGGAAGGAAAAAGTTTAAAAACCAGAACAAAAATTGATGAGCAAAACCCAAAAGTGAACTTGTTTTATCAGCACTTCCAAAACTGGATGTCTGATTTCTTGGTTTAATTTGGCACACTTCTGATAAGATCAAGCAAGGAGACATCAAAGAAAAGTATTTGAGAAAGCATGATCGTAGATACCATTAGTAGAAGAGATAAGTAGGTTTTGTGAAATTTTCCTTCAAGTTAATAGGAAAATTTAGTTGCAATGTAGAATTCTTAGTAGGGGAAATATTACAGCTTTATATGTTTTTGCCCATGCTTTCTAATGAACATCAAAATAAAATATAATCCAACTTTATAGAAAAGATCTCCAAGCACATTAAAATGAGCTTCCATAGATAAAGTGTATACCAAAACTCCAAAACAACAGCACAGACAGGAACAGAACAGAGCACTTTTACCCAAAAATATAGACGAAAAGTCCTGAAAGAGTAGCTGCAATCTGAATCCATTAACAATGAAGAATATTATATGTCATGACTAAGTGAAGTTTACATAGAAATACAAGGAACAGATAATGTTGAAATTCCATTGATGTGACTCATTATAACATATTAAAGGAAGGAGAGCATGGGATGGAGGTAGAATGTTGGATAATATTAAGCATTCTTTAATGATTTAAAGAAACTCTTGAAATGAGTGTAATAAAAGAGAACTTTCTCAAACCTAAAAGTGCATCTTCAAAGATCTAATTACTATATTTGTTAGTAAATAACATTATTTTTCTACATGTGAAAGCCAGATGTCAAACTAAATGATGAAACATTGAAAAATTTCCCCTTGAGACCTAAAACAAGACAGGCCCTTCTTCCTGTGTGTCCTTTTCATGTGGCTTGGGTAGACTCACACATAGTGGAGTTTTAACAGGGTTGATGACTTCATACCATGTTAGCTGGATTCCAACAGGAGGTAAAGACTTCCAGTTGGGATTGTCACAAGGTGGCTGAACTCATACCACGCTGCTGGCTTTGATCATGGGGACAGAGGCTGCGCCTTGTCCTCTAGGGTAGGGCAGGAAGAGGTACTGATACTTTGCCCCATTCAGAATCATTGTTCAGTGCAAGGTCAAGAGTGGGAAAACAGACCCCACTTCTGGTTTGGAAGAGCGACAGTTACGAAGAAGAGAGAAGGACCTTGTGGTACAAGTCTTCTCAGAAGATCAACTACCACAGCTCATAACAGTGGACAAAAGTGTAGTGACATAAGACACCAGGAAAGCTGTGGAGAAATGGCATTTTTACAAGCTGCTTGTGGTCATGCAAATTAATATAACTGCTTTGGAAAACTTTTTTTTTTGTCTTATCTGGTAAAATTAGATTAGGAGGTTGTGGTGGTTTGAATGAGAAGGGCCTCATAGGCTCACATATCTGAATGCTTTGTCATCAGCAAGTTGCATGTCTTGAGAAGGATTAGGAGGTTTAGCCTTGTTTGAGGAAGTGTGTAGCTGTGGGTGGGCTTTGAGGCTTCAAAAGCTCTAGACTTGCTCGGTGTCACTCTCTTCCTGCTGCCTGCAGATCTGGATGTAGAATTCTCGGGTCCTTATCCAGCACCATGTTTGCCTGTGTGTCGTCACGTTCCCTGTCATGATGATAATGGACTTACCTTTGAAACTGTAAGCAAGTCCCAATTAAATGCTTTCTTTTGTAAGAGTTGCCTTGGTCACGGTGTCTCTTCACAGCAATAGAACAGTGACTAAGACAGAAGTTGGTATCAGGAGTAGGGTATTGTGGGAGGCCTGACCATGATGTTTATTGGAGGAATATGGAAGACTTTGGGACTTTGGACTAGAAAAGCGGTTGGACACTTTAAGCAGGGGATAATGGGTCACCCACAGGAGCATGGAGGACAATGCTGAAGGCAATTTGAACTGTTGGGGCCCAACTCAAGAAGTCTCAGAGGGAAAGGATATTAGTAAGTGGCCTAGAGACCGTTCTTATGATATTTTAGGGAAGAATGTGACTGCTTTCTGCCCTTGTCCAAAAAAATCTGCCTGAGGTTAAACTGAAGAGTCTTGGATTAATGGTGTTGGAAGAGGAAATTTCAAGACAGCCTGGTATTGACTCTGTTGCATGGTTATTATTGGTTACTCTTAGGTAGATCTATAATGAAAAGGAGCAAGTTGAGCAAGGAAAAATGTGAAATGTATAGTTTGAAAAAAAAAGGAGCATTAGGAAGTGTATGGAGCTAAGTTCACTGCTCAAGCTAATAAAAAGTTCAAAGAAGATTCTTATGCTAAATAGAATAAAGGGAGTGGTGACCTCAGGACCGTACTCCACCTAGCTAAGCTTCCAACTTGTGAAAAGAAACTAACAAAAAGCTTAAGTAGTGAAGGAAACCATCAGGAAGAGAAAGCTGATGCAGATGTAATTGGATAAGGGACCATGTCCCAGTCCTAGCAAACAGCAGAACTTGGCAGCCATGTGGTTCTGACTTCAGAGTGAAGGATACAAGAAAGGGGTTATGGAATCTCCCTCTGCAGCTAAGGAAAGCTGCTGAGACCAGGCATGTGTCAGTGGTTTCCCTGCATGGAGGCTCAGAGAGGACATTGTATGAAGCTGTGAAGGTGAAACCTGGATTGTATTGGAGACTGTAAGATGTTGAAGATGCCAGAGTGGTGGCATTCCTGCTAAGGAGAGCTGAAGTGTGTTACAGTCAACAAAGCTGAAAGGAGTTGGAGATCTCAAGAGCACTTTGACATTAGACATGGAGATGCAGAGTTTGGAGTTTGCCCAGCTGGTTTTAGTCTTGCTTTAGTTCAGTATTTCTTTGGTATGCTCCAATTTTTTCCTTTTGGAATGGTAATATATATTCTGTGCCATTGTATGTTTGAAGTATGTAATATGCTTTTTGATTTTGATTTTATAGGGGTTACAGTTAAGAGATTGCTGAGAGTCTCAGAAAGACTTGGAACTGACTTTTAAACATTGTTGAGACTGTGATAGACTATGGGGATTTTTGAAGTTGGACTAAATGCATTTTATAATATGATATACATTACATTATTATATATATTACATTATGGCTATAAGCTTGTGGGGGCCAGGGAGTAGAATGTGGTGGTTTGAATAAGAATGGTCCCATAGGCCCATATATTTGAATGCTTAGTTATCAGCAAATGGCATGACTTGAGAAGTATTAGGAGATGTGGCCTTGTTGGAGTAGTTGTGGCCTTGTTGGAGGACATGTGTCACTGGGCGTGGGCTTTGAGGTTTCAAAAGCCCAAGCCAGGTCCAGTTTCACTCTCTTCCCGCCGCCTGCAGCTCCAAATGCAGAGCTCTCAGTTCCTTGTCCAGCCCCATGTGTCCCTGCATGCTGCCATGCTCCCTGCCCTGAGGATAACGGACCTCTGAAACTGTAAGTGTGTGCCTACAGAACGCTTTCTTTTATAAAGGCTACCATGGTCATGGTATCTCTTCACAGCAACTAAGATGGGCATACATGCTACATGGTTCAGTAACTTCACACCTGGATGGAACCTTGAGAAGACGATAGCTATATGACCATGTTTTATATATTTTCAGAGTAGCACTGTTGTAAAGGTTAGAAGTCGAGAACAAACACCAGGTCAATAACAGAGCTGATAGATAAGTTGAGGTGAACGCTTGCAGTGGAATGCTCTTCTAAAGTGAAAAATGATTGAATTCTATGTACGTGGGTTTACATGGACATGATTTAATCACTAGCACATAAACCCTTAAGATATATGCAACACAAAGTTTTAAAATATGAAAAACTAAATAATATGTTCTGTGTGGATGCAAAAGTTAATGATAAAACTAAAAATGGTGTCAGAATTCAGTGACATTTCTAAAGAGGTCTAGCGGGAGATAGATGTAGGCTGGTTTTAACAGGCTTGATTCTAATTATTTTTATTTTTGGTCACTTGAATGATGAGTGTTTCTTGCGTTGCTCTTTCTTACATCTTATGTGTATTCTAGGTTCTTTTGTCTTCTGTATGTTTAATAGAAATAAAATGCCTTAAATTATTTTTCCTTTTGAAGATTGTCTTCCGATAATACCCTTGAGTCACTGTCTCCACTGTGAACTTGTATCTTGGGTTAAATAACAATGTTGCCTCTCCCTCCCCATGGTCTGCATATTGATAGTAGACTTCTGGGTTTCGGGGACAAGTAGGTTTTAGCACATTGTAGACCCAGGGTCTGAGTGAGCAGGAAGGCATCCACCTCAGTACTTGTCTCTGTAGGGCCTCTTCCAGACCAGGGCCATCTCTTTAAGCAGATTCATGGCATTTCCTGCTGGATCCATAATCCACTGTCTATTGAAACAGAGAAATGAGCAGGATAAACTGATTTTGCCATTGTTTTGTTTTCCAGATTGACCAGCTGAAGCAGGAACTTTCCAAGAAGGAGTCAGAACTTCTTGCCTTACAAACAAAGCTTGAAACCCTTAGCAATCAAAATTCAGATTGCAAGCAACACATCGAAGTGCTCAAAGAGTCGCTTACTGCCAAAGAACAGAGGGCTGCCATCCTTCAGACAGAGGTAAGGTGCTGTCCGGGGCCCTGGAGAGCAGGGACACTTCGCCGTGTGTGTGTGTGTGTGTGTGTGTGTGTGTGTGTGTGTGTGTGTGTGTACACGGTGTTCTTCCTGAGAGGCGTTCTGGAGAACCCTTTCCCGAAACTGTTGGGGCCAGATGTGTTTGGGATTCACAGAATTTTGGATTGTTTTCAAACCCAATGCCTGTTGTGTGTATCATAGCTTTGTGACCCCCGCCCCCCCCACACAACTGAGAACATACCCCTCCCTCCCTCCCTCCCTCCCTCTCTCACAACTGAGATTGCAGCAATCCCCTAGACCAAACATGTGATTCCTTCTTCAGGGAAGACAGTCTCACACTGAGGTGGGATAATTATGAACAAAGACTGGGCTCATTGTCTCCTGTTGACTGTGTCATGTTATACACCCAAGAAGTTTGTTTCACATTTAGATTTTTTCTATTCTATTTTTTCCATTGTTTAGAGCATTTTATTATTATTATTATTATTATTATTATTATTGTTATTATTATTTTGAATTTGAGAATTATAAGGAATTCCAAGATCTGGAATGATTAGCTTTCATCAACATCATAAAATGATTAGACTAGCCCATACCTTACTTGACGTCATTTGTTAAAGGTGATTTCTTACTAATTTTTCTGATGAAGAAAATACCAATGTATGTTTCTGAAAGGGAATATGGCTCTGCTATTTCCGTTTCATACTTAGAGGAACAACAAAAACATCCTCCCCTCCCCACCAAAAACCCCCACCGCATGTGTTATTATCTTCTTTTCCTGCTTCTTCTGGTTGGATTATACCATTCTGTTTTATAAGAAATGCAGCACACACACTCGTTGTCGTATAAATAAAACAGCTGTCCAAGGCGATGGGCAATGTAGCCAAGAAGGTGGTCAACCAGGCCGATTTGTGTGCACAGGCAGTGCCTTGTGGGTAAGTTTGGGAGAAGGCAACGACATTGTCATGTGTGTTCTCCGGTGGCTCTTTGCATCCTGTCCTTGTATAGACAGACCTGAAAGTGGGTAAGGAGGAGGAGTTACATTTGCCTTAGGAGTTAGTTGGGTTGTTGAGTAGGTCTGTGCCCTCAGTCAATGCACGGGCATTTTATGCAAAGTTGCATGGATTTATGGCATAAATTGGAAGATGACTTTCATCTCATTTGACGGGGTATCAGTACAGAGTGTCTAGAACTCTGCTGTTCAGTACTGAGCCATTAGCCACGCAAGGATATTTCAATTTACTAGTTTAGCGCAATTTCAAATGTAGCTCTTCAGTCACTGTAACCATGTTTTACGCATTTAGTAGTGTCACGCGCCTAATGCCTGCTCTGTTTGACATTTCTGCCCTCTAGCAGTTAGTTGTCAATCTAGAACAGGATTGATGGGATCCAAACCTGGCCCCTTGCTTGATTTTATCAAATATTATTAGAACCCCCCATGTCTATTATTTACCATGTCTGCTTTCTTGCTCTAATGGCAGAGTCGTACAATCGTTACACAGCCTGCGTGGCCCACAGAGCTGACGGTGTTTACTGTCTCATCTTTCATGGAAAATAGTTGCTGACACTCGCAGTGTGATCTCTGTGAAGCAAGTCGCATGAGCAGGCATTGGAATGTCCAGTCAGGGCTCCTTCTTGCTTCCATATCATGCACAGGCCAGGTAGTTTGCTGACGCCTATTCAAAAGCACAACTTTTGCTTTACAAAGCACCTTTTCATATCTGTGTTTTGTCTTAAGGTTATTGCAATTATGTTACTGTGAGTTGGGTGGAAGGAAATGTGATGAGCAAGGCAGCCTGCTTGCCTGAACAGGTACCCGGGTTCCCTGGCAGTTCCTCTCCAGAAGGCAAGAGTGAGAAAAGCCAGTTCAGAAAGGCCTCTCCTCTCACTACCTCATACTGATGCCTATGGCAGTCTGCCTACCCATCCTTCTGTTTTCCTTCATTCAAATGAATATGGCTTAAAGTAGACCCATATATATTTCATGAAAAAGACAGAGGTGACATCATGTGGACAGCTTCTGTCCCAAGTTCAATAATTAAATGACCCGATGAAGAGATGGTGCTTTGAAGTAGAAATGAAGTCACTCTCCCTGTGAGGAAAATGAGATGGTATTTCTACACTGCTACTTTGAAGTTGAGAGTGTCACATTAATAAGTCTATCAGCTGAAACATCCAAGGAATTTTCTTTCGCCTTTTTTCTTCTATTAAGATAGCTGTGTATAGAGAAAAGAAGAACAAGTTACCTAATGATGTCCATCTCTTGAAGAAAGCAATTTAGTTGAAATTAGCTCTAATTGTTGAATCAAGGGGTTGCAACAGGTAGAATACATTGAAGTGCTAGGTCCTTTCTTTAGCTCAACAGGAAAACCACAGTCTCCCTAGCTCATGAGTGCTTGCTGAATGGAAGAGTGGTTGCTGGATGAGATATGTTCCATCTCATTATGCCCTGCGTTGAAAGATGTGAGTTAAAACACATCTGAGGGATGCAGAACTCGTTCTCAGAAGAGGTGACATGGGACAGTTGTTTGCAATTTTATTGTTGACTCATTCCAAATAGCTTGCCAGAACCAAAGAGAATGGGTAGAGTCTCGTTGGCTTCTCTGGAATATCTGTGCTGCCAGCTGGCTTTAGCTATATATCTGCAATATAGTGTAAATGATAGCTACGGCTGGTTATTCCTGTGGAACACGCTCTAAATGACAGCTGAACTGGCATAATAGTTCCTCTCTGCAAGGAAGGTTCTGCAAGTAGGACCTTTGTGTTTGGGAGGTGGGAGGATGAAGGGTGGGGTGAGAGGTGGGAGGCAAGTTGTCTGGGTTTGTGGCTATGTGGCTTGGCTTTTTGGTTGGTTTGTTTTAACTTGTACAAATACCCAGGCGCTCTTTGACATGTGTGCAATAAATCAGTGGAATAATAATTATATATGTACAGAGATACACCACATGAGTCTTAACATAACATTTTACTTTTTAAAATAGCTTCAAAGGACCTCACAGCCACGTCTTATTTTGTATTCCCCTTAATGTTTCCTACACACTGGCTTACTCCATCTAGCAGTGCATGCTCTTCTTAGCGGTTGGGTACTAATAAATTGACTTGTGTTCTTTCTTGATTTCTTTTTGTAATTATCAAATCAACCAGAAAATAGGAAGGATTAAGTCCTAGCATTGATTTCAGTTGGAATTAAAACATTTTTAAAAATGAAGGAATACAGTGTTTTGAAGTGGGAGGTATGTAGATGTGCATGAATCTCCCTGTTAACATATGTGTATGTATGGGGGAGATCTGAATACAGAATTCAGGAAAGTATGTTCCTTGCTTGTAGTAAAGTGTTCCAACTGCAAGTTGAGTTTCCTGTATTGCTGTTATTGTTACTAGTGTTGTTGCTAGGACACTTGAACAAGTGAAATTATTTCTAATCTATTCTATTTTAGCTTTGTGAGTTTCATTTGAAACTTTAGCCTGTGTGTTTATAGACCACAGACTTTCACAGTTCAATCCAGTTACCTTTTAATGTTTTTTTAAATGTGTACTCTTCTCTCCTATTATACCCTGGCCACAATTTTCCCTCCTGCCCCTCCTCCCAGTCCCTCTCCCTACCTTCCATCTCCCCCAGATCAACCCCCCCCCCCTTCCCTGCCCCCCCCCCCCCCCCCCCCGCCCCGGAAAAGAAGAGCAGGTCTCTGAGGGATATCCACCAAGCATGGCCTAACAAGATAGAATGAGACTGGGTACAAACCCTCATCTCATGGCTGGACATGGCAACCCAGTAGGAGGAAAAGGGTCCTATATATAAGCAAAAGAGTCAGAGATACCTCCCACTCCCAATTTTGGGAGTCCCACAAGAACACCAAGCTATACAACCATAAGGTATATGCAGAGGTTCTAGCTCAGACCCATACAGGATCTGTGTTTGTTGCTTCAGTTTCTGTGAGCCTCTGTGAGTCCCATTTAGTTGATTGTGTGGCCCGTGTTCTTGTGGTGTCTTTGAACCCCTCTGGCTCCTACAATTCTTTTATTCCCCTCTTCTGCAGTGTTCCCCTGGCTCCACCTAGTCTTTGGCTGTGGGTCTCTGCATCTGCTCCTATCAGTTGCTGGATGACACCCCTCTGATGATAACTGGGCTAGGCACCGACCTTTGAGTACAGCAGAATATCATTAAGAATCATTTCATTGACTTTTCTTTCTCTAGTCGTGTTTGGCTCTATCTTGAGTCTCTGGGGGAGTCCTGGTTCTGGTTCCTCGCCATCCAGGCAGTGTCAGGATTGGGCTCCCTCTTATGGCAAGGGCCACAAGTTGGACCAGTCATGGGTTGACCACTCCCACACGTTCTGCGCCACCATAGCCCCAGCCTGTCTTGCAGGCAGGACAGATTGTAGGTTGAAGGTTTTGTGGCTGTGTTGAGGTCTCAGTCCCACGGCTAGGAGCCCTGCCTGGTTATAGATGATGGCCAGTTTGGGCTCTGTATCTACCAACAGAGAAAAGAAGTACTACCTAAGTGACCATTGGTTCTGTTCCTAAATTAAGACTTTGTTTCTGCTCTCTTGTAGAGCATCCTCTTCTACTCAGCATGATTGCTGAACCACTTATCACGGCAATTCTTATACATCCTTTCTAGAAGATATGTTGTGGTGCCACACAACACCCAAGTTTTTTTCTTTCTTTCTTTTTTTTAACTAATTTGTGTTGCAGATAGGTTAGGGAGGTGATCTATATGTCTAAGTACTTGCTAACTAACAAGGAATATAGGGGGTTTGTGCTCCAGCAGACAAAGGACAACATATGCTGGGTAGGGTGGTGATATCCATAACAAAGGTCCATAGCTTTTCTTTTTATAATGTAATCAACACAGATAAGAGCACTATACAATCTGCAAACTATCTCTCCAGAAAAATTCCTCTTGGCAAACATACACTTACATTCACATGCAGTAGTATGTATAGATTCAGGTAGCTTACAGATGCCCCAAAGGTCTTCCAAGATTAATGACTTCTTCTCTATGGACTGCATGTAAGTAAATATTTATTTAAACATTATTTTTGTGCCATAAATGGTATGGACATTGTTCATGTGTCATTGTGATACAACAGTGACACTGTCCTTGTTGGGCACAGACCGTATTCAGCACATGGCTATATGGTGGAGAACTGGTTTACAATGCTGTAAACTGCCAGCAATCTCACTGTCACTGGTTACCAGTAACCTCATCTAGACTCTTAGTTAGACTTAATCTTCTGTCCTGTCTAAGAGCAGATAAGTAAAGGAAGAAAAGAAGATGGAAATAAATATATAAACAACTAGCTCCTTAGGAAATTAACATTTGCAAACTATTCAAAATGTCTACTTATGTGTACTCTAATTGAAGCTAATGCTGTCACAGTTACTCTGAAAAACCTGACCTGTTTGGCTCGTGTCTTGGAGGAAAGGTCTTGTGCATGTGAAGGGGCAGACTCTCCTGGCCTCAGGACAGCAGGGTTTTACTGCACATGCCTGAAGATACTTCAGCTGGCTGTTGTCCTTCACTCAGCCCTTCCTTCAGCTTGTCTACATGACATAAGAGTGGTGTAATTTGAGGGATCTTTATCGAGCATCTATGATCTTCATGGTGCTGGTCAGTAGGGAACACATCATTTCAGGAGTTTCTGGTCTTGGGCTTTTCCATTTAGTTTGATTACCAAAATGTCTGGTCAGTGTTCTGTGGCTGCCAAAGTGAGTTCTAGAAACCGCAGATTAGTGTTTCCAATGTGACTTGAGTTAAGCCTGGATTATCACCTATGAAATCACTATTCAGGTTGCTCCGGTTTAAGGTAAAGACAGTCAGATCCAAAGATGGGGAATGAAGTGACTGGGACCCTTGAACTGTTTTCACCATGAACAAACTGCTTCCTCTGAGAATCCTAGTGGATGGAGGTCTCACACAGAGACCTGGTGAAGTCTTATAATCATGTCTTAATATACGAGTCCACGAGGTCACAAGGCATGACACTGTCCTGGCTAAGGAAGGCTTGAATCTTCAAGGTAACACTATGGCCACAATAAAAGGCCATTGTTTAAAGTCTCAGAGATGTTATTATTTTTCAGAAAGTTTACATTTTATAATATTTTTATTTCTTTAAAGATGTTTATGGTGTGTGTGTGTGTGTGTGTGTGTGTGTGTATGCATGTGTGTGCATGTGTGTGCATTTGTTCTGTGTACCAACAAGTAAAAGAATGCATGAAGTTAATTGCTGTGCTTTCTCTGAGGTGGAGAGCAAGGTGCTCCTTAGATCTTCTGTGATGCACAGTTTGTACTTTTGTAATGTGAATAGTGTGTTGGAGTTTTAGCAGAAGTGGCATGATCATTCCAGGGAGCTTGTGGAAGGTGCTGGTAGAGGGAGGAGGTGTTTTCTCAGCCCGTGGTAACATCTCTCAATGTCTGAGTCACCAGTGACTCAGTGTGATAACTTGACCATGGAGCAAACTTGGGCTATAATTTTTTAAGATGACTCATAAAACCACACTTCTAACAATGAATATGTTAAATGGATAAAAGAGTACATGTCCTTATTCCTTAGTCTGTCTGTGCTGAGACAGGCTCTCCATCACACTTTCTGGTGACATGAAGGTTGTTGTGTCAGGGAGTCAGGAACATTGTATAGCCTCTAAGGTTATAAGACTAGGTACACACACTGTGTACCTTGCAGATAATTAATTCTGCATGCTCAAGAACTACTCAGTCTTTAAGACCCATAAGCTTGGAACAAGAGAGTAGTTGTCTTTTTTTTTTTTAATCAATTTGTCATAATATATATTTTATGTGGGATTTCTAGGGAAGGACTTTTCCTTCCCTTCTCACTTCCTGCTCTGGTTGCCTGGAAGTTATTTTCTACCCACTTCAGTTCAGACTGTTACTGTTTTTTCTTCAGATAGACTTTTGCTGATTGCCCTGATTACTCAGTGCATTTCCAAACACAGGTGCTTTTTTAAACAGTTATTAGCACACAAGCCAGGTCAGCTTTGCAGACTCTCTTACCCTTTGCCACCGTGATTACAGTGTTCTCTTTTTAAGTTTTGCAAGGAATGTCTTTAGAATGAATAAATTAAGAGACTTGGTGAAAACACACACACACACACACACACACACACACACACACACACACACACACAGAAAGTCCTCTTGTCATTTATATTTTTCCAGTTCAATCCCCTTATTGGGCTCACATTTTTAAATGTTTTTATTTGGTGGGGAAAGGCATCGTTTGAAATTTTTATTGATAACATTTTTAACTACAAAAAAAAGATGTAGACCTGCAGAGTAGTAACTATCATGGTGGCCACAGGTGGGAGGTCTGCAGAATGCTTTATTGCCAATAGGAAAAGAACTGTTGGAGCCACAGCCATTATGGAGGTCACCCCCTCTGCCGAGTGCATCCCATTCCCGTTTTGAGAGCGTGAATGATGGGAACACCAAACACCACACTTTCCTTCTCCCAATGTCTACAGGCTTTGTTTTGATTCTCTCTTTATTAATGATGTCAAAAGTTTGGGGTCACATAAAAATGAGTCAAGGTCAGGCTTTGTGAGACCCAGAGTGTTGAAAGTGGCCTTGTATCTAGCCAGAGAAGGAACTGGCTAAAGGTGTTGACTCGGTTCTCTACAGGTTTTAGCTGTTTTATAGATTTTTAACTGTCCTGCTGAATTAGGCGGCCAGCCTCTCACTTTCATAAGGTACAAACAGGAAAGACTGTGGCAAAGGAAACAAAGTGGAATGCAAGGACCATCATGAGCTGCAGTGAAAACTTTCTGTGGCCGTTGGACGGCAGTTTCGGGATCATTAGAAGAGCACGGATAGCTGCTGACATTGTTCCCTTCCGTAGGTCAAGAGTCTAGTACAGTTGTTGTTCGAGTTCTCAGAAAATGCCTTATTTAACACCTTGTTAGGATGAAATTGCTTCTGACTTTATAAACACAGGTGTTCGGTTTGAATCCTAATGAACTGTGAAATAGGTAGATGTCTAAAAGGAAATTCTATAAATTGTGAACAGGGCTCTGTCGGCACACTAAATGGATTAGGAAAATTCATTGTCTGCCCTGTAACTGAACACCAGTGTGATGCATGCCCCCGAATTAGTCCTGAAAAGCCAATAAAACAGAGGAAGAAAGTCGAGCCTCAGAGATGTTGATTGTGGGGGTTCCCCACCACAAATGAATCTGGTCCAGGAGGCCTTGGAAATCAGAATGGCTATTCAGAGAAAGGCCAAGAAGGAGTACATAAGAGCAGACAACACAGAATTTATGGAGCAAAACCACAAACACCTTATTTTCCATTGTACTAAAACAGTGCTATTTTACACTACTCTTTTTGTATGTAATTCTGCTTTCAATTTTATATTGTTACTGCGACTCAAATCTCATTATAAGTGTTCCAACAAAAATCCCTTTTTAATCAAAAACTTTCCAAGCCCTAGCCATTGTAGGCATTTTTTGAGCAACCTATTTTTTTTTACTGGAACAAAAGAATTTGGCCTCCCCTTTGGAGCCTGTGGGGATGTTATTTGACCCGGGTGGCCAAACATGTAATTAAGATAAGTGAATCATTTTAATTTCTGCCTTAAATCCTTTCATCATCAGCAGCCATTGTTTTGGAGTAGAGAGATAGCGAGCTCTTTTATTTTTGTTGAGAGGAAATAAGTAGATCATTAGTACTTTTGCTGGTTATATGTCTACTTGGTAAAGACCTTGCCTGTAACAACTTGTGAATGGAAGTGACAGTGTCCAGTTAATCAGTCATCTGTGAGAACATCCATATCCATGGATGAGTAGACTGGTAGATTGTTGGTTGGGGGGTATATATTTTTGCCATGTCTGTGAGAAGCTGCCTTGCCATTTAAAGGGGGTGACAGCATCACCAACAGAACCTTCAGGCTTACATGTTTTCCTTTTTAAAAGTGAATGCTATGGAAAACACGATTGCTTAAGTATTTTTATCTGCTTTCCCCTTCCGTAAGCCTGCATTTGAAGAGCTGTTTAGAGTGTGACTCTGCTGTCTAATACAGGCTCCATGTCTACTTCCTGTCTCCCTTGAGGAAGGCCCCAAGTGCTTCCCATTAGATTTTTGCTGTGTATTTTCATAGCAACCCCAAAGGCTCAGTTAAACCACATGGCAGGGTCTCTACAGGAAGACGCCACTTCTTTTTAGATGTATTTTTTCCTTTAAATTAAGTACATACATTTATTTTACACAGAGATCTTCTTCTTTCCTTCCTTCCTTCCTTCCTTCCTTCCTTCCTTCCTTCCTTCCTTCCTTCCTTTCTTTCTTTCTTTCTTTCTTTCTTTCTTTCTTTCTTTTTTTTTTTTAGGGAATATGGTGAAGGTAGTAAGTTGTACAGATTTGAACCCTTAGGATGTTAGTTTTATTTAACAAAATATATTGAAGCCTACACATTTTTGGGCATTTAACTTAAAATTTTAAGTGTGATTTATTATTATTAGTGTGTATGTGAGTCGGAGAGAGTGCATGTATGCATGAGCCATGGTGTTCATTGTGGAGGTCAGAGGTCAACTCTCAGGAGTTCCGGCTTTCTTTCCACTGTGAGATCCTGGGATTGAACTCATGTCATCAGGCCCATGTGAGAAGCTTTACCTGATATTTTCAGATGTAGGTGATTTCTCAAGTTCTTCTAATCAGGCAGTACTTTTTCCCTTCGATGTTACTTGGTAGTTGTTTATGTGAAATGGAATATACTGTTAGTTGGAGGTATACCATCTTCCCAACTGCGACAAGAGAGGGTCCAACTCCTCATTTGCTGCAGGTGACTTCTTGGGTACCAGCCACGCTGGCTGCCAGAAAATCTGCCCATGGCAATGTCAGCAATGGGTGAGCACGTTGGCAGCCCTTCAGAGAGCATCTCAAGAAAGGAAAGGCCACGCAGGGGAGGGGGGACCCGGCTGTCTCTGAGGACATGGGTGAGGCTGCATCGGCTCTTCAACTTCATTCCTGTCCACAGGCAGGAGGCACATTTTACATTAACTCGCTGCATCAATGTTAACCATTTGGACAATCTTAAACCACATTTGTATTTCCTACTCTCTCTCTCTCTCTCTCTCTCTCTCTCTCTCTCTCTCTCTCTCTC
>CABHPH010147234.1:0-13020 GCA_902168325.1 Peromyscus nudipes | reverse complement strand
TCTCTCTCTCTCTCTCTCTCTCTCTCTCTCTCTCTCTCTCTCTCTCTTTCTCTCTATCTCTCTCTCTCTGTGTGCATTTGTGTGTACATGTGTGAAGAGGTGAGAAGTCACTGTCAAGTGTCTTCCTCTTTTCTTTACCTTTGAGACAAGGTCTCTCACAGAAACTTGAGTTTACCAATTTGGCTAGACGGGCCAGGCAGTCTCAGGGATTCTCCTGTCTCCACCTCCCCAGCTCTGGGATGACAAAGCCATAATGCTATACCCCGATTTTTTGTGTGGGTGCTGGAGACTGAATCAATGTCCTCATGGCTGCAAGGACGGAGTCAACTCCTCAGCCTCCTACAAATCATTTTATATGAGCGATGTCTAAAACTGATAAACTTGGTGACAGATTTTGCATATGGAAATTATTGAATATAAATACCAACTTAGAAAATTTTGTAATAAATAAAGCATTCATATTTCTAATGAATGGGAGTTTTGAATATATATAACCAAAGAGCAAAGGGCACTGTAAAATAGTAGTTCTGATCTGCAGTCAGCATACAAAGAAATGAATGTAAATGTACCCAAAGTTTTATGTTTAATCTGATGAGATAAATGCATATTAAGACTACATTGAAAAGTCATTTTCATTTGATGGGGCAAAAGTCCAAAAGTTTAAAATGTTCTCTGTTGGCAATACCATGGGGAAAACTAACTCTCCAATAATGATGGTCTTAAAGCAGAATGGTTATTCCCTTGGGCAAATTTGGCAACAGTTACCAAATTTTCCATCTTTACTTTGGAATCTCAGTTCTAGAAATAGATCTCAAAGATACATTGACAAAAATATGAAAACACCCAACATTCATGATTCATATCCACAAACACTAGAAATAATCAAGGTATCTTTCTACCAGGATCAGATTGATTCAATAAATGATGGTGATCTATAAGATGGAGTGCCTGTACAGCTATGCAAAACACAGATGAGGTTTTGGTATACTGATAAGGGGTGGTTTCTAGACTATACTGTCAAGTGAGAGAAGAGCAGGCATTAAGAGAGCAGGGCATGCCTGTGCATGTGTGAGGTTGAAGGGCTAGAACCATATCTGTATGAATGCAAGCAACTCAGAAAATTAATCAATAAATACGGGAGGGCATAGGATGGAGTTTACAGGAATGGAACCTAGATGTTTTGAATGAACCTCATGTTATAAATTTATCTTTGAACTGTGAGAATAGTTTATATATTTTTCAAAGCCAAATTAAATCCTGAAACATAATACTTAACTAGGAAAGAAAAAGAAGCTTCCTTTAGGTGAAGTTTGAACAGTGAGGATGACCACAGAGTCAGTACATTGCAAGTACCTTTAGAACAGAGTCTTCTACGTGTCCATCTCTAGTGGGGTTACTTGAGGACAAACAGAAATGTAAAAACTCCTTAAGGCTTCTTAGGTAATTGCATCATTTTTTTGTAGTGTGGATATTATTGTCTGAACTGATTATTTGAAGAGCTGGATCAAGTATTTCTCTTGGTGCCATTGAGAATTTGGATTTTCAGCATAGGACAGAGGAAGTGCACAGGCCAGTCTAATCATCACCATAGTTCATATTGAACTGGAGCATCTGGGTGAACTCGGTGTATACTTCATGCTTAAAAATAAGCATATGCATATTTCTTATATGGTGTATATAGGATGATATATGCTAATTATAAATAGATGTATGCTAATGCATATTCTAGCCATGCCTCTGAAACATTCTAGAAATAAGAATAATCCAGGAGCAATAACCATTCCTGCTGCCACATTTCACTATTTTCCTAATTAAGGGCTTTGTAGAAGTGGATGAATCCACGTCTGGGACAGGAAATGCTGCCTGGAGCAGCTTATCATGCTGGCCAAAGGGTGGGGATGGGATTGTCAATTACTGACTGAGCGCTGGGAAAGAATTGAGGCAAATAAAAAAGCTACAGCTGTGGTACATGCCTGTAACCCCAGTATTCCAGAAGTGGAGGCAAGAGGATCATGAGTCTGAGGCCAGCCTTGGCGACATGATGACCCTGTCTTACACATATAAACTAATGAAGCAGTCTTTCTGAAAACAGAAGTTTGAATCTTACTGTAAGTAATAAAGAAAACCTTCAGCTAGTCTTAGTGAATAAGTTCCCCATGGGGAAAACTCTCCATCGTATAAATTAGGTTATATATTTACAAATAAAGAGAGGTAGGAAAGGAACTGATAGATTAAAAACACTCAGCAACACATCACACATTATAATGTACAGACCTTATTATGATCCTAGTTAAGTAAATGAAAGGGTAAAACTGTATTCCACCTGGACAAATTCACAGGTTCAACAGATAACATGTGAAGGAATCATTGGTAAATTTTCTTATGATATAATGGTTTTATTTTTATAAGAAATCTTTATCTTCTAAATATGTATGGAAATGTTTGTAGATAAAATAAAGTAGCCTTTGTGATCAGGTTTAAAATAATTATGGAAGACGAGAAAGAAAACACCAGTCCAGAAGAAGGAAACCCTGTATTGTGTGTATTGTTTCTCTAAAAAGGAGACTTTCAAAGAAATATCCTGTGCCGGAAGAGGTACAATGCAGTTAAGATCAGGGCCACAGTGTCTTAATGTGACATCACGTAGATGAGCAGGCATGGCAGAGAAGGGTGCTCCTTCACCTGTGTAAGGTCTGAGGGGAAACAGAAGCGATTTGGATGTACTTGTGTTCAGTCATAGGGCGTGTGTTCTTGTCAAGGTGGAATCCTGTTTTCCGCTTGTTTCTGGACTTCTCATCTTTCCTGTTCCGTGTGTTTTTAGATTCTGTTTAGTCCTGCTGGTGACTGGTCACTTTCCTTGCTGTCCTCACACAGCGTTTGACACTGAGCTTTTCACGTTGCTGTCTAACTTGATGCTTTATTTTTGAGGATGCAGCCATTTTATCTTGTGTTCCTCCATCTTCAACATCTAGCTGTGTTCATCCGCTCTTGTGTTTATTGTTGTTAGGTTTTGTAAGTTTCGGTTCATATTAAAGACTGTACAAATTTGGGAGGAGTTCTTTCAGCATTTAGGAAGGTATTACATTTTCCCAGTCCTATGAAGAAATAAATGTAGGGCGGCTGAGATGGTTCAGTGGGTAAAGACTCCTGCTGCCAACTCCAGTGCCTTAAGTTCAGAGCCCAGGACCCATGTAGAGGAGCAAACCAACTTCTGCAAGTTATCCTCTGACTCCTCTGTCTGTCTGTCTGTCTGTCTGTCTGTCTCGCTCACTAAATAAAAATATAAAAAAAATAAAAAAGTGATCGTAGCTTTCAATGATTTGTCATTGTGACTCTGTTAGAATGCCAGTCCTGTACATGTCCACATGAAACCTTTGTTCTGCTCACTGTCCTGATTGCAATACCTCCAAGATGGAACTTATATTTCAAGTTAGGAATATTTCTATGGCCCATAGTTTTTATTTTTCCTGGCAAAGTGGTGCTTTCTACTGATAACTAACATAATTAAAGTGCTTGTCACTGGAAAAATCTGTAGGATGAAGTCACTAATGGAGTTAACACAATTGAACACATTTTGTCCAACAGGAAGTGTCATATGTCATCAAGACTAAAATGATAGTATCATATCACATTTATTAAACACTTACAGGTGCCAAAACCCATTTGTAATATCAAATAATCTCTAAGTCTATCCCTTGAGGTTTGTAGTACCTGATGCTGATGAGTTTTCTTGTTTTATACAACTTTATGTATGCAAAGTGGCCATAGAGTGGATTTAACAGTTATCTGCAATGCATATATATTGACTAGGAGGGCCTGGGGTAAGATATGTGAAATTCACTTGTTCCTAGTCTTTTTCCATGTGTAGATCCAGAACTCAAGACGGCTCTGTAGAATAAGTTCCATAATGTAGGCAGAGACAAGGAGATGTAAAACTCTGGGCATTAATAGCCTATTGGGGAGTAACTCAAGGGAGGCTCTGCAGAGGAGGGAAAACTTGATGTAGACCCCGACGAATGAAGTGTTTTCTAGGATGGGGGAGATGGAGGGAAAAAGAAAAATACAGAAGACAAAACATCACAGAGGCTAGAGCTCACTGGGTAAGAACACTTGCTGTTCAAGCATGAGAACTTACGTTTGATTCCAGCATCCATGTACAAAGTTGGGCAGGGCTGTGCATGTGTCTCTAACATGGGGCAGATAGATGGGTTGCTGGAGCTTCCTGGCCACCAGCTGAGAGGAAACTAGCAAACTCCAGGTTCAGGGAGAGATCCTGCCCAAAGGGCTAAGAAGGAAAATGATAGATCAGGTCTTCCCTTGACTGCCATGTGCACACACGTGTGAAAGAAAAAGTACAGGGGGTGGAGAAGTGTAGCCTGTCCAAGAACTAGTAATTCATTCTATCTGTGGTACCATATTTGAAATGAAGTGTGTGTGTGTGTGTGTGTGTGTGTGTGTGTGTGTGTAGGGATAGGAGATAGCATAAGGCTATGTAGCATAACAGCTGAATTCATAGATTTTAGGACAGACACAGCTTGGTTTAGAGTCCAGATCTGTTTTCTAGCTCTGAGTCTAATGAGAATTTGTCCACTCACTTCTCACTCAGTGGATATTAACTGATGTCTTTTATGAACCTGATGCTCTCTGAAGTAGTGGGGGGAAAAAGAAGTAATCACAATGGACAGAGTCCATTTTATGGAGCAGCAGTGTTAGACTTGTGTGTTGTGAGTAAGGTCAGGAGAAAAACAAAAAGGAAAGGTGCATGTGCATGGTATGTGTGATCCACTCTGCAGTGACTCCAACATCAAGGATGCAAGGTTAGAGGTCTCCGGAATGCGTAGGCTTGGGTGCCACTCGATAAAAAAATACACCCCACATTCAGTGAGAAGATTATGGGGGTGAACTTGGAGAGGCTGGGGATTCCAGACCACAACAAGATAATAGGCCTGGTTTACAGTATAATGGGAAGCCACTGGAGGGAAGAAACAGTAGACAGGTGGTCTGATTCTCACTCTTAAAAGATGCTCTGTTATGTATGAGCCAGCCGTTTTGAGGCCACTGCAGACATCCTGAGATCATGGCCTAGGTCCAGTGGTAATGTAGAAGTGAGAGAAGAGGATGGTTTGCCCTCAGTTTTGGAAGGGTACTTTCCTAAATATTCATGCAGATAACTGTAGCAAAACCCCAATTCTGTAACAAAATCCCCAGTGGCTTATTTCTAACAGTTTTGGAAGCTGAGATGTCCAAGGTCAAAGTGGCAGTCCATTTAGTGTCCTGGAAGAGCCAATGTTACGGTCCTTAGAGTTGTCATTCTCTATGTTGTATTGCATGGTGGAAGGGTCTAAGCAGCTCTGTAGGTCTCTTTTATAAAGGCCCTAATCCTATGCTTGCAAGTTCCCTGCTCGTGATCCTGTTACCTCTCAATGACTCCCCCATATCATCACCTTGGAAACAAGCATGCTCTAAGGTGAATTACACTAGAACTGATAGTCAGACGGCAGCAGGTGATGATCAGAATGTGTGGAAGCATTGGAGATGGGATTGAGAAGAGGATTCAAGGCCAGCTGCTCAGGGATTTGGTTAGAATAACTGTGTGGGCAAGTCCTGAATCTCCTTAAATACCAGACAACTTTTGTGTGGGTTAAATAAGATGAGATGTATTTCTGTGGTAGATGAGTGAATTCGATGATCAGATATGCTTTGTGTTTTTTTGGGGCATCTGAACTTGAGATATGAAGACCAAAAGCCCTTACTTAGGTTGGTAGAGAAGTTGAGGTGGGCCAAAGAAGAGTCACTTAGCAGAAGCTGCGAGGCAGCAGAGTGTGGAGGAAGTGAACCTGTAGAGGAGAACATTAGGAGCGACCACAGAGGCAGTGGGAAAGAGATGGCAGGGTCTGAATCACCGACAATGCTGCAAGTCAGAGGGGTTTCTGCGTTAGTGTGCGGTTTTGTGGGCTTCCTTATCCCGTTGTCCCTCTTTATTTGGTAAAACGTTAATTTGTCTCTATTTACTACAAATTGAATGAGCCCAACAAAACAACCAGGCTTTATTAGATTTTATTTACCATAAATTATAGAATCACAAAAATATATTTGCACTGTTCAAAGTAGGCTTCTAAAGAACAAAATACTTTAAACAAACACTTTAGTAAATTCCTTTCAACTCTTCTGTTTTTTTCTTTTTTTAGGGTTTCTCTGTGTGGCCCTGGCTGTTCTAGAACTCACTCTGTAGACCAGGCAGGCCTGGAACTCACAGAGATCTGCCTGCCTCTGCCTCCTGAGTGCTGGGATGAAAGGTGTGCGCCGCCACACTCAGCCCCTCAACTGTTTTTAAAAGGTTAAAAAAACCACTTGTGTGTGTGTGTGTGTGTGTGTGTGTGTGTGTGTGTAGATTCTTGTGTACTTATGTATGTCAGAGGACAACATGAAGGAGTCAGTTCTTGTTCCATCTTGTGGATTTTAAGGATTAAGCTGGGGTCATTAGGCTTGGTGTAAGCATCCTTACCCACTGAGCTTACTCCCGGCTCTGAATGCACTGAAGTTGTATGCTTCCCCAGGGTCCTCACCGGAAATGTTTCCTCACAAACTGTATGTTTGTGCCAAGACTCAGGATTCTATTGTAGGGAACTGTTCAATAGAGTGCGAGTTTACTGGATGTGAACATAACAACTTCCTCTTCTTCCTACTCCATCTCCCAGGGTTCTCTGGTCAGCACACCTGGAGCCGTGACACTGTCCCCTCTCTGGATGTAGTTCCCCACACAGTGCTTTAGTGAAGCATTCATTGGTGGATGGACACACTTATTTTCAGTGTTTCTCATCTTAGAGATGGAAGAGCTGGGCTGTGTTATCATGTGAACCTTCATCCATTTTGACAAAACCAAATTGTCTTAGGTCCTTTGACATTGGAGGCTGTGCTATGTGCTGCCACTGGAGCACAGAAGATGTGAGTGGGTCCGTGGAGCTGGTGCAGATCACAGTTAGCATGTGTAGTGAGAACTTTTATGTTTTATGTTGCGTTCGGGAGGAATTAGAACTCCTCGGCAGGTGGCTTAAGCATTGTTGTTTCCTTCAGAAAAATTTAAAATTATGCCCCCCCCACAACTAGTTTTAGAAAAAAAGTGTATATATGCTTGTTTATGTGTATATATAACATATATTTATGTATATTTGAATGCATATATTAGTTTTCTAAAGCAGTCTTCTAAAGATATGTTTAGTGAGTAATTCTGGATTAAAGCATTTAATTCTACATGTAAAGGACAAGCACTTATCTTCAAAGTTTCCTAATGGTATTCAGTACTTTCTAGAGACAAGATTTTACCTAAGCAGATAATCTTTCTCTACCTAATGTAGGGATGGGGAGAGCCAAGTGGGAGTTTGTTTGTTACACAGTTTCCAGTCTGGCCTTAGTGAAAGCCATAATGGTCCTGCAAAATAGATGTCTCTACCCTCAGTGGGGACAGAGATGTAAATGCATTTGTGTCCAATTTTAACCCCTGACTTGCCTGGCTTACCTGCTCTCTCCAGTGCACAATTGTGGGGTTGTCTTTCGTTGTGTCTTTGGGTTTACCAGAACTATCACTACCAGGCGCTAAAACAGTTCCCCTTTCTTCATTATGTGCAGTGTCATGACCTTGACCTTACCTGAGACCTGAACTCAGTCCTCACAGGATCTGGCACGTAGTGTTCAGACCTGCTCTTGGCTTCATCTTGAAGTGGGGGATGGTCTGAATGAAGTGTGCACTGAGGTTTTTGCACAGGGATAACTTTCCTTAAGTATTCAGTGTCTATTGTGTCCCTGATGCTAGGTCAGAACATTCCAACAGGAATTGCCTCCACTGGCGCCATGAGTGTCCCGAACTCATCCTTCCTGCTCCTATTTCTTTATATGCTCATAAGATGATACCTACCATGAAAAGCTCTGCCTCCTCCTTATGTTTACTGTCGTCCAATGTCAATACTCCAATCACTCATTCCTTTCCTTATTTCTCTCTTCTTTCCTGTTGATATCATCTCTAAGGCAACGAATTATTTTCTCCTGTCATGCTCTTCAGCTTGTAACTCTTGTCTCCTAAATTGCCTCTATTGTTTCTTCTGATAACCCAGGGCCTTCTGTATCAACATTACAAGGTCCAGCCATGTTTCATAAACCAGGGTATTTGGTTCAGCTGGAAGCATGGGAGCTGGAAAGCAGAGCCTCCTCTGTGGATTCTTTCTTTCAGGAGCTGGAGGCCCAGTGCTGGTAGATCTTCTGACTCGAATTAGAGAGTGGCAGAAAGTATAGACTTGGGGGACTTGTTTTCACTGACTCATTCACTCATTCATTCACCCATTCTGTGATTTCTAAGAAAATACTGGCAGACAACTAAATAATTTTATGATAGTGTTCATATCAAACAAAACACATCTGTTAAACATTACTTGAACTCTTAGTAAACAAACAAAAAGTCTTCCGATTTTGAAGGTGATTGTTGAACTCAACTCTCTTCACACTTTCCTACTTTTTGGTTGATTATTTCTTTGGTGTCTGTTTCCCACAAAGGTTGACCCTAGCTTCCTGTGAGGCAGTGGGGGTATTCTGTTTAATAAGAAGGTTTGGATATCAACGGGCCTGAGTTCAAGTGTAGCTGTCACACAATAAGTTTGTTATTTTATGTAGGTTATGCACTATAAACCACCAGTAAAATGTCACTAGTAAGTACTTGTATGAATTGCTTAATTACTTAATAACTATTTTCTTAAGCTCTAAGTATGTATGCAAAGAGTGGTATAGGTATTGGAGATAACACCACAGATAACCAGACAAGTGATTGCATGGTGTCCTGAAGATTACTGTCCATTGGAGAGAAAGAGTAGTCAGGTATCAATAATGAAATTATAAAGGGGCCATTAAATTACCTGCAGGAGTGAAAAGGTGGGTCGAGGCTGGCTCTCTGGAGAGTGAGTTGTCTGATTTAAGATCTGAAGGTGAAGTGGTAATAAACTAAGTGAGAAGGGTACAGAGTCACCTTTATAGCCAAAGTTTTGCTGCTGTGGGCTTCCTCTGCAAGGCTTTGACCACATGACCATGGTTCAGCCAGCTCAAGTAACGATCTAAACTCATTCAACCTCACTGTTGTCTGGGCTTAACAATCTTCTCCCAGGGCAACAGCAAAGTGCCATCACCCCTCCTCAGGTGTCTCACGAGACCCCCTTCGCCAGTGTGGTTCTAGCTTTGTGTGGTAGTGTGGTCTAGGGTATGCTGCAGCAGCAACTTGAAAATTGCAGTGGCATATAATACAGAGGTAAACAAGCCTGGCCGCCACCAGCAGCCCAGGCTTAGTTGCTGTTTGCTACAAAAGCTTTGTAAACAAAACTTTATTGGAACACAACCATGACCATTCAGAATGTGTTATCTGTGAATGCTTCTCATTACAATAAAGTTGATTAATTGTTATAGAGACTATATGGTCTGTAAAATAAAAAAAAATATTTACTATGTGCCCTCTCCCTAAAATAAACAAATACAATAAAATCCACCGATACCTGCTTACATGCACTAATTGGTACTCCCTTGGAAAACTAGAATAATACTACATATGTGTGTCTCTGCATGGGGCTGCATAAAGGGAAGAATCAGTGCAAGGAAAATACCTAGCTTGGTACCTGGTACATGATATTTTGCTGCTGCTGCTATGCTCATTATTAGTAATACTCTCTTCTGTGTTTTTTTTCTTGGAAGTCCTTTCTCTATTTGCTGAATCTGGTATATGTTAGTATCAGAATTATCATCAATACTAATGGACCGCATAGCTGTTATCCTCCGTTAGTGCTTAGATACTGTCCCTGAGGCTTAGTGTGCCCTGGAATCTTGACGATGATCCTAGGGAGCAGGAGTATCCACATTTATATGCACAGCTCATATTAGTATTAGTAACAGAAGCCGCTGTTTGCTGTGTTTTAACTCTCTGGCCACCAGGATGCTCCTGTTCTCATGACAGAGAAGCCGATACCAGGCGCCGTGAGCCTGATGCTCAGAATTGGCAGAGCCAAAATTCGAGCTTCACAGCCTTGAATGTACCCCACCCACACTGTGCTGGGGTTGCTAAAGCCTCTTGAGCAGCCCGGCTTGCCGTCGTTTGACTCTGGAGCGCCTTCTTTATTGTATTGCTTCTGCTCAGCAATGCCTTTCCATTGCCTGCATAGGCTCCCCGCTCAACCCTGTGTGTTGGAGAAGCTAGAAGCTGGTTCTCTGGTCATCATGCTCCCTTCTCCTCCGGCCTGGGTGAGCATTGGGGTCCCGAACTGACAGTACAGTGTGAATAAGAGTGAGTCTATACAGACAGGAGGTCACTATGGGTTTCTGTGCATATCTAGTGAGGTGTAATTCATATTTCTCTTTCTCTCTTCTCCTGATTCAGAGGACATACTATGCCATATCCTAGCATTGCTCCAGGAATTGGACAAGACCAAGGGCAGTGAGGGAATGAAGAAAAGACAGACATAGACACATGAATGGAAAAACTGGGATTAGGTGGACTGGGCTCCCTGGTGGAGAAACCACAGTATCCTGGAAGCCAGCATGCTTATTAGATACAATTAAACAGGAGTGTGGGGTTATAGCATACAGCTGAATCAGGAGGCAGAGTTTATGGTGTACACCTGAGCCAAGGAAGCAGGTTTAGCTAATTTTTGTAGGAGCAATATCTGTAGGGGAATAGTCTTTGGGCCTTAAATATCCAAGGGGAGGGAGCTATGGTGTCCACATTAACTCTCAGATCCCCAAGGACGGCTCTGCCCTCCCTATGAGCCTCACCCATGTCAAGTTTGCAGCTCTCATAGGGCTGCTAGCCACATGTAAAGTGTCTTCCTTAGTTCTAAGAGCATTTCCAGCAATCCGTTCAGCCAGAGGATGGGTTGTAGGCACCCCTAACTGGTAACCAATTTGAATGGATGGCTGTGTGGCTAATCTCAAGACCCACTAGTTGGACCTGGCATCTGAAATATAGTCCATCTCAGTCTATGAAGACACGTGCTTAACCAGTGGAGCTGTTCTGTTTCCAGGTGGCCAGCATCAGTTAGAACTGGGTTCAAATGTGGGCACATATTTGGTATCCATAGAACACTGGAGGATTGCATAGTGTAGAAATCTGTGTGCATACACAACACACTTACACACACAACTCCCCTGCAAAGCTGTGGAGTTTTGGTTATGGGTGTGAATTGCAACTGGCATCTATATTGCCAGTGGCAGCCTTGAGGCATCTTTACCGTGGTCAGAGGGGACAGCTCTAAGGTCACAGAAGACTGATGTTCCTTGTTTATGCTTTGAGTAAAGCTGAAAAAAAAATATCCACCGATTCATTTTTTTTTCCCGGTACTACCCACTAAATCCATAGAAGTTCTTCAGACCGAGGTTGCCAATCTTGCTCATTTGTGTATCATGGCCTTTTCCTTAATTTACTCCTCCTTCCTGTGTTTCAGAAATTAAGAAAGAGAACTTGTGACCTAAGAAGTCTGTACACAGCATCTGTTGTCTGTAAACTAGCATGGACTGTGCCCCCTCAAGCTGTTTAATTTACAAAACGCACATTAACACGCTCATCCATCAGAGACATGGATACCAGGGTTCCCTCTGAGTTCCCCTGATCTGTATGACAAGAGGCAGAAATGCCTCACGGGATTTCCAGATCGCCTTTGGAGACAATTTACTTGAAAGATCAAATGCTTTGGGTATGTTTTCCCACCAGGGTAGTGAGTATTTCTGCTGAGGGCCTCTTTGATATTGTTTCAGTTCATTAGGCCATGTTTGCAGGTATCCAAAGTGCAGAGTGGTGACCTGCTGGAGGGAATTGGGGAATCTAGACTATATCATCTCCCTACCCCATCCTTATCATGGGAAAGTACTATGTTAACAGCCCTCCTGGTTTTCTAATCATGTATGAAGCTGGCTAAAGGCAGGACTCTACTTTCTGATTCATCCTTGAACTTACATATTTAGACAGTGATCTTTAAAATCCAGGATCGTCTTAATAATGACGACTAAGTTGTTTGACAGTCTCCTTAGAGACTGAAAAGGAACCAATAGTCTTTCTATCTGCAATTTTGAACCTGTCACAAGAGTATATGTGCACGTGTGTATAAGTATGTGTATATGTGTGTGTGTGTGTGTGTGTGTGTGTATGTGTATGTGTGTGCATGTGTTATCTTCTCAGTGTTTGTTACTCTCTGAGAATACACTATTGTACAGGACTACTTAATTAAACATGACTTAAAAACTTTGAATTCTCCTTTAAAGTAGTGTCAGAAATTGCTTAACATGATTTCTTGGTTATATGCTGCCTTTGGAATGGCAAGAAAGCAGACTCAAGAAAATCCAGTCACTCTGTTAAATCTTTATTTATTTTCTAAAGAGTGAGAGAGCATTTTTATCCAAGCGATGAGAACCTCCTGGAGTTGATTGACTTAAATTAGCTTGATTGCTTTTTATCAATCACAGCTGTGCTGTTTAGCATAAAAATGCAAAACATCTAAAAAGCATTTGCCTTGCAGCATACTAGAAAGATGTTTTTAGTTAGTTTTAAGATGTTTCAAATTTTTATTCTGCACAGATTCCCTAAGAATGTATCCAGAACATATCTAGTTACAGAGAATTAGTACAGATATTGTAAACTCTGAGAAAATGAATTAAAGAAAATATGCTGTTTTATGAATTACATATTTAGAATTTGGGCTTTTTCGCTTTTAAATGTCTCTCATAAGTTAAACAGTTCAGCAATATTTGTTGCAGTGACCAAGCCACGCAATTGCTGCTAAACATTAAGAAACAGTCCTTGGGACTTTTCACATAATAAGCCATTTGGCCTTTCTTGAGCTGTTGACACGGTTCAGTGGAAACTAGCTGTTAGGTGAAACCTGCTTTGTCCTGAAACCCTCTGAATGAAGAAGTTCATCCCGTCTTCTGCCTGGCTTCGATGGTGTGATGATGCGCAGGGCCCGTTAGCATCCTCTTGTGCTGGTGTTGTGAGAGTGGCTGCTC
>CABHPH010147233.1:0-23659 GCA_902168325.1 Peromyscus nudipes | reverse complement strand
GTGTGTGTGTGTGTGTGTGTGTGTGTGTGTGTGTGTGTGTGTGTGTGAAGTCAGAGGACAACTTTAGAGAGTCATTCTTTCTTCCTTTCTACTATATAATCTGGAAACTAAACTAAATTCATCAGGCTCACACTACACAGCAAGCTATCTTACCCACTGAGCCACCTCACCACTCCAGATATAAAGAGGTCTGAGGTCAAAGGGCAGCGTTGTCTGCCTCCTCTTCTCATTAGCCCTATCCCCATCACGCTTCCTGTTGTTGCTGCCACAACCCTCTGTGCTCACATCAGACTCCGGCTTCTTCAGCTTCAACATTAACTGAGTATCAGTGACTTTCCAGGTAGCTTCCAGCTTCAGTGCAAGGCTGGGAGGCTGAGTGTGTAGGGGCTGAGAAGGTACTGGCATGTCAACCCCTCCAAGGTGTGGAAGGATTATTGGACTAACCAGCCCCTCCCACGTAAGTCATTCTAAGGAGTCCTCTTTAAATGCACACTCACACACATACACAGTGGGTTCTGCTCTTGTCTGATACAGGAGGCAAGCACAACAGTCTGGGCATCTGCACCAGGAATGCTCTTGGAACAGGGAAAAGATGGGCTTTGCTGGCAGTTCAGATTTGTATGTGCAAGGCTGGGATGGATGGCAAGGAGGAGTACAAGGTTCAGCCCTATGCCACTGGAAGGCAGGAATGTCCTCTACTAAAAGGAACAGGCTAAAGCCATGCATATAAGCAAATTAGAAGTCCAGCTTTAGCTGTGGTGAGTTTGCAAGTATGTCTGATGCCCAAGTTGTTAAGTGGGTAGATGAATATGTGGATCTGGATTCAGGGCAGAAATGAGACTGGAAACATGCACTTGGGATTTGTTATTATATTTGGTTTCAAACCACAAAAACCATGCTTAAGTCACCTAGGAAATGGGCCTAGATGGAGTAGAGAAGAAGGTCATATTTTAGGGATTTTTTTTTCTTACCTATGTGTTCGTGAATAAGTGAAAACTGGAAAAAGCTTTAAAAAGCATCAGTAAGGAGTGGAGGAAGCAATCAGTTATAGGAGAGCCTTGCAGCGAGACGTCAACTCACAGTCTGCTAGGAAGTGAGGCTGACTCCTGCTAACAGAGCACTTACGGAGAGAGGTGGGATGCTCTTCACCTAAGACCCAGAACGAGGATGGATCTCCACTCTAGCCATTCTCAGTCAGCCAGGGCAGAGTTCTAATATGGCACTAAGGCAAGGAAAAGAACAAATGGCAAGGAGATTAGGGACGCAGGAATAAAATCATCCTCACCATAGGTGCATTATTACCTTTGCAGAAATCCCAGGGTGTCTGTTAAAAATAATGACTAGCACTGCTTCTGCAGTGAGGCCAGTAAACTCACATGAAATAAGATGAAAGCACAAAAATTAAATGTATTTTAATAAGCGAACGGTAAACCTGCCAAGACTTAAGTTAAAAACAGCCGCATCGCACTGGCCAGATAACTCAGAAGGGAAGATCCTCGCTGCCAAGCATGGCAACCTGAGTTTGATCCCCAAGACCCACATGATGGGAGGAGAGAACCAACTCCCACAAGTTGTCCTCTGACATGTACACGTGTGCTGTGGTGTGTACATGCCCATACATATACATCACGTATTCACACGTTTGTGAAAAAAAGAAAGAGAAAAGAATTTTTTAAAAGCTAAAAAAGATATATATGTGTATATATATATATATATATATACACATATATATCCACTCAAAAACGAAGTTATGAACTTATAGAAAACAGTATATATATATATGCTGAGAATTATCTAATGCTGATGAATAAAATCAGAGAATAGTTAAATACATGGCAAACACGCCTTATTCATACTAAACACTCCACAGAGATGCCCCAGCTACTCAGACTTGAAAAGAGCCAATTTACAGACTAGGAAGAAACATCTACAACAAATACATCTAATTCCAGACCAGCATCTACCATACACGAAGGCTGCTCGGAGTGAGTCCACCAGCTAAAAAAAAAAAATCCTGTTAGAATGTGGCAAAAGATCTGACAGATACTTCAATGAAAAAGATTGACAGATGACAGGAGCCCATGAAAAGATATTCAAGATGCCCACCGAGAAAATGAAAATTAAAGTCACAATTCTGCATCATTATATGACAATCAGAACGGCTACAATGGAAATAGTGACGTCACCAACAGCTGGCACAGATTCAATGCTGAAATCATTCCTACATTGCTGGTGGGGGTGCAGCACACTGTGGCTACTATGGATAGAGCTAGGTAGTTTCCTCTAAAACCAAATAATCATCATAGAAGCCAGAAGTCACACACGGCATTTGTCACAGTAAACTTATATTCACAAACACCCTGTGTCACTCAGCTTCCCACTCCATAGCAACTGCCTGAGGTGTGGAGAGGTTTAGTTTGGCACCCAGACTTGAAGTTTCCAGCCCACGGTTGATCCAGCAGATCGCGTTTGAACCTCCGCTGAGGCAGCATGTTGAGAGAACATGGGAATGGAGCAACTCATATCATGGTGAGGGTTAGGAGAGAGAGAAATGACAGGGATTCCCCTTCAAGAGGCCACCCCTAATGCTGTGAAGGCCTCCCATAGGCCATGGCTCTTGGTTTATTTTTATGGTGTGTGTCTGTGTCTGTGTGTCTGTGTCTGTGAGTATGTATGATGTGAGTGCAATGTCTACACAGTCCAGAAGAGGGCTTAAGATCCCTTGGAGCTGGAGTGACAGGCAGTGTGAACCACCCAATGTGGGTGCTAGGAACCAAGCTCAGGTCCTCTATAAGAGCAGCAAGTGCTCATAACTGGTGAGCCACCTCTCCAGCCTCAGACCTCACCTGTTAGACAGGCTACATCAACTCCCAAAGGAGCACACCTTAAATGCATGGGCCTTTGGGAAACATTCCCGATGCAAACCACCACACACTTGTAGTGACTTTGCTCCTGATAACTAAAACAACATGCAAATGGGAGGTGTTCTTAAAAGAGGCCTGGTGACATGAGCCGCAGTCACGGAAGTATGTTTTGAGAAAAGACAAACTACACAGAAGGAGTGTCTGGAGAATCATACTCAGTGAGAAAAGCCAACCCCCAAGGGAACACACCATACAGGTCTATTCTCACAGAGCATTTTAAATGACAGAAGTTTAGAAATGGAGAGGAGAATGGGTCTTTTCTTTTCTTAATGGTTTTATTTCTGGTTACCTATATGCATGTATGTCTGTGTGTGGGCATGTGCACATGAGTGCAGTATCCATAGAGACCAGAAGAGGAGTACAGATCCTCTGGGGTGGGGATGACAGGCAGTTGTAAGCACTGTGTGAGTGCTGAAACTGAATTTGGGTCCTCTGCAAGACCAGTACATATTCTTAACTGCTGAGCCATCTCTCTAGCCCATGGGTCTATGGAAAGGAACACACGAACCTATGCATGTGATGAAATTGCAAAGAGCTAAATATACATGCACACAAATTTAAACACACAAATTAAATGCATGGACATCTACATACACAAGTACATACAAGTGCACTGTGGAAATGTGGATAACACAGTATATGTACCAGCATCCATCTCCCAGCTGTGGCACCGTATTCAGTTTGCAAAGGCTGCTGGCTAAAGCACACAAATTAGATTAAGGTTCCATGTCAGCTCTCTGCTACTTATGACAAATGCTGTGATTCTATTATCATCTCACTGATGTTTTAATTAAGAAGAGATTATTTAAATAAACTATAAAATATCAAAAAGAAACTACTTTTTTTTTTTACTGAGAAGAAAGATACTGGGTAGGTATGCTCCGTACATCAAGTGAAGCAACAGAGATACACAAAAAAGAACACATATTGGGAAATGGGAATCCGTGGACCATATCTGGCTAGGATCATCAATGAGCCAGTAAGGTTCCTGTTGCCTCTGACAAGTAACCTGAGGACAGACATGGGACAGGAATGAGGGTGTCCCACAGAAGCACATTCTTTAGACCTTTAGAATTGGGAGCCATGGAGTAGGTATTACTTCTGCCCCTAAGAAAGAAAAAAAATCAAATAAAAACATCTTGTCCCTAAATGAAATTCAGTAAAACTAAAAAAGTAGCAGTAACAGAGAGATTAACACTCTGTAACAGAGTAACAGAGTAACAGAGCCGACATTCACTGTTTATTGTGTGCACGTGCACACATGTGCATGTGTCCATGCCTGAGCATGTGTGTGGAAGCAGAAGAATTTGCAGGAGTTGGTTCTCTTCTTCCACCATGCAGGTCCTGGAGATTGAACTCAGGTCTTGAGACTTGAGAGCAAGCACCCTTATCTACTGAACCACCTCACCTACTCTCAAATGTTAGTTATGACCCCACCCACCCACCCACACACACACACACACACACACCTTTTCCTCCACATCTCCTGCCGCAGTACTAAACACTGTCAGACTGTTAGAGGGCTCATGTCAGTTCCCTGAAAGGAGGGCTAACATTTGCTAACTGGAGACTAGAGAAATGAAGTGGGATTCCAATGTGTGAGCTTCAGAAGCAAAAGAGAACAAAACAGAAGTAGCCCTCGGTCGTTAAGACTCACTCACTCCTCACCCCACCAGAACAGCCATGAAGCATCCCATAGACTGCTCTAGGAGCCAAGGCTCACTCCACATCACTATGGTCTATGTTTTGATAAGATTACTAAGCTGGGCGGTGGTGGCACATGCCTTTAATCCCAGCACTCGGGAGGCAGAGGCAGGCGGATCTTTGTGAGTTCGAGGCCAGCCTGGTCTACGGAGTGAGATCCAGGAAAGGCGCAAAGCTACACAGAGAAACCCTGTCTCAAAAAAAAAAAGATAACTAATATATTACCTTTTAATGCCTACATTCTGGTGGGCTGTTTTTAGGGGAAAAATGGTCTGGAATTTTAAGAATGTTTATAAAAATAGTAGTTTCTGTTTCTCTTAATTCTTTCTTCTTTTGATATTTTTCATTGTTATTTTTTATTATTATTATTGTATGTGTATGTATGTGTGTTTACAAGACATGGAGGGAGGGTAGTATGTGAGTGTGCTTGTGCAGAGGTCAGA
Organism: Peromyscus nudipes; assembly: GCA_902168325.1. Lineage (NCBI taxonomy): Eukaryota > Metazoa > Chordata > Mammalia > Rodentia > Cricetidae > Peromyscus > Peromyscus nudipes. The sequence goes on along the minus strand of CABHPH010147233.1, from coordinate 18,588 downwards.
GAGCAACTCTCAGGGATCATTTCTCCTTCCACTGTGAATACAGTTTATCAGACTTGGTGGCAAGCATCTTTCCCCATTGAGCCATATTGTTATCCCTGCCACTGAGCATTGAATCACCTTATAGCTTAAAGGAAGTAAGTCTTGTTCATCAAGCCCATTTTATTTTGCTCTCACAGATTGACACATACAGGAACATGAGAGTTTGGAGGACGCTGAGACCCAGTTCATCGCATCCAGCTCATTTCATAGATGAGGAAACAAACCTAGAGACCCAGAGGGGCTTCTTCTGGTCCCATGGCTAACAAAAGACTTGGGACCATAGGGAATTTTGCAGAAGATGGGACAGAAACATGATGAGAGCCAGAGCTTTGGGGAGGACCTCTGTGAAACAGTGTCTTCTGGGTGTGACAGGATGTGACAGGACTGCGGCCCTCAAGAGCTCCCAGCAGCTGTGGTGGCCTGCATAGGACCTGTACTAAATCAAGACAGTCAACATCCTGACATGGGTGAGTGTGGAGCTCAGGAGCCCCCACCCCTAGCTGAGGAGCTAATGGCAGTTGATGGCTACGGTAGGGGGATGTCTTAGTTAGGGTTACTAATGCTATGATGAAACACCATGGCCAAAAGCAAGCTGGGGGAAAAAGGTTTATTCAGCTTAAAATGCCACACTGTAGCCCATCACTGAAGGAATTCATGATGGGAACTCAAACATGGAAGGAACCTGGAGGCAGGGAGCTAATACAAAGGCCATGGAGGAGTGCTAATTACTGGCTTGCTCCTCATGGCTTGCTCAGCCTGCTTTCTTATAGAACCCAAGACCACCAGTCCAGGGATGGCACCACCCACAGTGGGCTGGGCCCTCCACCATCAAACACCAATTAAGAAAATGCCGTACAGGTTTGCTCACAACTTGATCTATGGAGGCATTTTCTCAATTGAGGTTCCCTCCTCTCAAATGACTTTAATTTGTGTCAAGTTGACATAATACTATCCAACATAGAGGTAGAGTCAATTTTCTTCAGGAAAGTGGCCTTAAAAGCTTCCTATGCCCAATGGATGGCCCCAAACCCACGTACCTAATTGGACTCAGTATGTTTAAAAAAAAAGAGGCCCTAGGCGAGTAGAAGAATCCATGGGCCCATTTGGTGCCCTTAGACCCAAGCAGGGGATGAATACCCACAAGCCTGCCTGGGTCCTCCTGCCTTACTCAAGTAGAAGTATCCTCAGGCCCACTTGGAACCACAAGGCTCCATTATGGTGAGCAAATATATGGTGGGATATGGGGGAGAGAGAAAGGCAAAATGGTTCATGTCCTGTGGAGAGAGGCAGATCTGAAGAGACAAGGGTGGTGAGGGATGGGCTATGTAAGTGACCTGTTTGCCACCCAGGGCCATGGAGACATCAGGGCCTGACCTGCAGCCAAGGGCCATGTCTGGGTCTGTGATTGTATCACAGCGAGGTCTACAGGTATCTATGTTGATGTCCATGGCTCCTGTTACCATCAAAAGCCATGTGACTTTTGGGCTGGGATGCTACCTGGGGTCGTGTGGGAGTCTGGGGACTATGCAGCTGCTATGCCCATGCCAATATGGGAGGCTTGTGCTACCACCAGGGGCCATGGTGGCATTCAGGCCCATGCTGCTGCTGATGGCCATGTCTAGGTCAGGAGTCCTGCTGCAGGACTGTGTTGATGGCCATTGCCCACATTACCATGGGGGCCCATGCAAACCATGTGTTGAACTATATGTTGAAATACAAGGCCTGTGCTGAGCTGACCCTGCCCCTCACTGGCCCAGAGAGAGCTGCCAAACCCCCACCACAGAGCTCACCCCCTGCCAGCCCTGGGATAGTGGACCCTATGACCCCGGCATGGGAAAGCTGGCCCCACCCCTCACCTGAGGTGGGTTGTTCCAGTAGCCCGGGACTGACCAACTCAGCTACCAGGCACATGTCCAGGGCTTTGAGTTGGCCTTCTCTATCATCTACCCCATCTGTGACCTGCTGGAGTGTGTGAAGGGACTGGTCCTGTGGAACCATAGACACAGGATCTCCATGATTCATGCAACAGCAGGGTATCTAACAGGAGATTTGGTGAGGGTCCAGTATTGATGGTGTACTTGAAGCCAGAGGCCTTGGACCTGACCGACACCACATTACACAACGAATGTTTGCAAGTAAAGCTGTTTAGAGAAAATGGTCTACTACATGACACACTGCAGCTCCCAATGTCACCAAGATGAATGAAGAGACGATGGAGAGGTGGGAAAGATGGAGGAGCAAAGTGGTTTTGTTTGTTGTGTGCTTTTTGTTTGTTTGTTTATGTTTTTATTAATATTCTTATTTCTATTTTTACTTTTATTTCTTATTTTATTCTTACTATTTCTTTTTATGTTTTCCTTTGGGGGACACTACAAGGGTGAGGGGCGGATACAGAGAGACTGGATAAGGGTGGGATTAGGGTACATGACGTAAATTCCCAAAGAATCATAAAAACATTATATTAAAAAATAAAGAAATGGAGGAGGAATGAATGAATTAGGCAGATGGGGAGGTGGGGGAAGGGACTGGGAGGAGAAGAGGGAGGAGAAACTGCAGTTGGGATATAAAATAAATATTTTTTTAATAAAAAAAGGATGTTCTTAACATACTCTAATCCCAGTGGTATCACTTTTCTTCTTCAATAAAAAAAAATGTAGAGAGTTTCCTATTAAAAGAAAAAAGTATGGCACGTAAACTTGGGAGGGAGATGAGAGGGGGAACCTGGGAGTAAGTGGAGGTGGGGAGGAAGAGGTGAGTGTGATTGGAATACATTTTGTGTATGTATGGAATTCTCAAGGAATAATAAAATATTATACACACGCACGCGCACACGCACACACACACACACACACACACACACACGATTTCCCAATGAATCTCCTATTGGAAAAGAAATCTGAATCCCTGGAGACAGACATAAAAAAAACATACCCCCCCCAGCTCAGTTCTCACTATAGAAGAGGAACAACTATTAGCCAAAAAGCAGAAGAAAATCAGATAACACCCTGAAATGTGAAGGCTCCAGCAGACTGTGCTCCTAAGCAAGCTGAAAAGGAGGAAGTGGAGGAAGGAGACTTTGAGCAGGAGCCTCAACCATTGAGATTTACAGATCACAGCAGACAAAAATCAATCTCCATTCACCATCTGAAACCAAATCAGACATCTCAAAGGGACACCCGTAAACACACACACCACCTTCCGTGAAAACAAACTCCAAAAAAATCAATCCTGTTTTATGCATTTGGATCTTGGGAAATGTATCACTTGCCCGGGATAGTCATTTTCATGTTGGCTTGGTTTTGAATGAGACTTTTAAAATGCTACTGGCCAGATGAAGACATGAAGTCAAACAACCTCAGGCTGGCAGGGAGCAGACCTCATTTAAACTATCCCTTTGTTTTGTGCACAAAGAAACCCACAGTCACTACCAACAGACCTCCTCAAGTTGCCTGGTTTCAATGGAGATGGAGAGTAAAAGCAGCGGGACCAGCTCATTCTTGGGAGTTAAGAGCATGGACTTAAGAAGCAAGCACACCCAAGTCGTGATCTTGGCTCCTCTGCTACTCCAGCAGCCTGCCTGGAGGGAAAGATGTTCTAAAAGACACTATAGCCCCTCTCTTTGGCCATCAGATTACTAAAACAATAGACCCCAAGAAATTAGAATTTCCCTAGGAATCTCTTACTGAAGAAAAAAGGGCTGAACCTCCTGGGACATCTAGAGGAGGAAGATTTACAACTTGTGAGGAATGGCCTTGCAAGAAAGACATGGGGCTGAGACAGTGGTGGACAAGGTCCACACCTTGGTGGGACCATTTAGTTATGTATATGTCTTGCCTTCTATTTAAATCCCACCCTCATGTCAGGCCCCCAGAAGATGGACTTGGGGAGGGTCACTGGATCTTTTTGTCCCTGTTCCCATTGTGCCCATATTGAATAAGTCTGCCTTTTCTGCTTTCCACTATTAATGTGGCTGCTTCAATTGGCGTGTTGAGGATGGGTGGCTGAACTTGGGTGGTTGGGACACTGGCTGTGACCTCAGTCAAGTAGAAATACTCTCTGCAGCAGACACATTTGTAGGATAACACACACTTATTGATAACCCCATTTTTCCTGTCATGTCCCTCTAGTGAAGCACAGAAAACCAAATACTCATTTTCCCAGACTCCACTGTAACTAGGAGTAGTCCTTAACACAACTCTGGCCAATGAAACAAAATGGAAACCATCTATGGAACTCTGTGGTAGAATATAGCCATCCTTACAGGACAGAAAGCATTCTAGAGACCCCTGTGCCCTTCCCTGTTTTTGTTGTTTTTGCTCTTTTGGGGTCCCCGCCACCCAGCTACACAACCAGCAATGGAGTAAGAAGGAAAGAAAAGATATACAGGAATAGAGGAAGATAAAAACCCTGAGGCCAAAGATAGATGGGTAATTTTAAGTTGAGAAAACCTGGCTAGCAACAAGCCAAGCTAAGGCTAGGCATTTATAAGTGAGAATAAGCCTCTGTGTGTGATTTATTTGGGAGCTGGGTGGTGGGCCCCTCAAAAGAGTAAAAACAACCAACAACATTTTGTGGTACCAATGCGGTGCTCAAATTTCCATAGTGCCTGAGAAAGCTTAAAAAGGTGTGGGGGGCAGAGGTGGGAAGATACAGCTCCTTTAAGAGTTTCTGCCTGCTGCTTTCTGGTGAGCCCTTGATCAGTCAATACATAAAATAGGAACAAAAAACTAAGTAAAAATTCCTGCCATAGTGCAAGCATTGGCATTTTAGAGCTCTAGAAAGTTTGAATGCAGTTCCTGGTCAGATACACCTTAGCTTGGCTTTCACAACTGGAAAAATGGACAAAGCCAGCTGCCAAAGCCAAAGGTCGGAGGTCCCAAGCTTTAGCTTAATAGATTTTTTGCTCCTGCAGTCAAAAAAGGCTAAAAGGTGCAGTAAAAGAGGTCCAGACAGAAAAACCTCTAAACGGGCAACAGAGTATTTAACAGTATACATATATAAAATGGAGTACTACTCAGCAGAGAAAAACAATGGCATCATGAGGTTTGCAGGCAAATGGATGGAACTAGAAAATATCATTCTAAGTGAGGTAACCCACACTCAGAAAGACAAACATGGTATATACTCACTCATAAGTAGATACTAGATGTAAACCAAAGGATAACCAGACTGCAACTCACAACTCCAGGGAGGCTACCTAGTAAAGAGGACCCTAAGAAAGGCACAGGGATCACCCAATGACAGAGAAATGGATGAGATCTACATGAGCAAACTGGAGGTGAGAGGGGGTAATGGAGGGCAAGGGTCAGGAGAAAGAGAACTTAGGGGAGCGGGAGGTCCTAACTGGATCAGGAACAGAGTGGGAGAACAAGGAAAGAGATACCATGATAAATGAAGACCCCATGGGAATAGGAAGAAGCAGAGTGCTAGAGAGGTCCCCAGAAATCCATAAAGATACCTCCACGATAGACTGCTGGAAATGGTTGAGAGAATGCCCCAGCTGACCTACTCTGGTGATTGAATGGCCAAACACCCTAACTATCATAATAGAACTCTCATCCAGTGTCTGATGGAGGCAGATGCAGAGATCCACGGCCAAACCCCAGGTGGAGCTCCAGGAGTCCAATCAGCAAGAGATTATATGGGCAAGAGATATCGAGACCATGATTGGGAAAAGCACAGGGACAAATAGCCAAACTAGTGGAGACACATGAACTGTGAACCAGTGGCTGAGGAGCCCCCATGGAATAGGACCAGGCCCTCTGGATAAGTGAGACAGTTGATTAGCTTGAACTATTTGGGAAACCACCAGGCAGTGGGACCAGGACCTGTCCTTGGTGCATGAGCTGGCTGTTTGGAACCTAGGGCCTATGCTGGGACACTTTGCTCAGCCTTGGTGTAGGGAGGAGGGGACTGGACTTGCCTCAGCTGGGTCTACCAGGCTGGGCTGACTCCCCAGGGGAGACCTTGCCTTGGAGGATGTGGGAATGGGGGGTGGATTGGGGGGAAAGGCTGGGGGTGGGAGGAAGGAGGATGGAGGAATCCGTGGCTGATATGTAAAATTAAATTAATTATAAAATAAAAATATTTTTAAAAATTTTTAAAAAAGAAAAGAAAAATGGTATAGTCATAGAAAAATGAAGAGTTTAAAAATAAAGACTTTAAAGAAAGAAGTTATTAAAAAAGAAAATTTCATGTAAGATGAGAAATGCACAGGGAGTCTGGATCCTGTATGTTATTGTGTCGATTTTGAAAATTTTTTTTATTGTTAATAAGCAAGCAACAGCTGCTAAGAGACATGGGATTGAAAGAGGGACTGATGAGATAAAACCAGCTTAATTATTTTAAGAATGCATTAACTTTAAAAAAGAAGTCAAAAAACATATTTGTCAAATGGAAATCAAAAATGCTTTTGAGCTTTGTTCCCACAGGAGAAGAGAGGTTGTGGATTCCTTCAGGAATAATATGAATCAGATTTGATCAAAGGAGAAACTTGACAGATGATATCTATCAGCAAAGGTTACTGCTGGTCTTCCCAGGACTTGGTCATTATCTCAAATTTTCTCAGGGATCCAAGAGATACTTCAGCAACAGACAGAAGACAGCAGTTTGGAGAATACTACACCCACATTCCCAAGAGATGAGGTGGGTGGTCTTTTGTTATTTGATGAGTTATGGATGTTCGTTATCATTTATGGAAATATAATATAGTGATACAAAATTAAGGTAATTTTTTGTTATAACAAACTGCATATATGTTTCTACTCTTATTTAAAGTATTTTGTATATTGATACAAATTTAAGGTTATTTTTGTTACAATATATTGTGTGTATGTTTATATTTTGTTTGAGATATTATACCTATGCAGTTCATTTAAAATATAAGGTAAAATTCTAGTTTCTAAAAGCTATTATTATAAATTATATAGGATAATCAAGAAACATAGGTTAGTAGTTAGTCATTTATAACAATCAAATTTGTAGATATGTTAGGTATGGTTTCTAGGTTAAATAGGTATATTGTAGATGGACAAATGGTATTCAAACACTTCAAAGACCTACAGAATATGGCATTTAAAATGTTTTGTTAACTTAGGACTTTTCGTGATAAGGAAACACATCTGCTCCTAATAGCACCAATTTATTTCAGAGATGATGGGCATTGAAGAAACTTCATAGGAGTTTGCTTTCATTGTGGCAAGGTTAGACACTGGGCAAGAAAACTGTTCTTGCTTTTGACTACTGGCAATATGTTGGGCAGACTGGACATGCAGGACACAGAGGAAAAAGACTATTGAACATTGCCAAAACAAAATATGACAGTACTTCAAAAGTCCTGCTTCAGAGAAGAGTCTGCCAGATATTCTGCAGGACACAGAGGAAAGTGACTAAGGAACTCTGCCAATACAGGGCAGGACAGTCCTTCAAATTTCCTGCTTCACTGAAAAGTCTACCAGATACTCTAGGCCTATAGGCTAAAGATAGATGCCCCAACATTGCAGAGGAACTTTGAGTAACTTTCCAGGCAGTCAGAAGTCTCTGTCATTTCTAGAGTCTTGGAAGTTGCTTGCAATGCACTTCCTGTATACTCAGGTAATATTACATCCTTCTGGGTGTCTTTGAAGGAGTTGAAGACTGGTTATAGTTGTAGTTTTCCTTAATTATGATAGAAAGTAAATTATGTATTAAACTTTGTAGTCATGAAGATGGATGGATGGTGGACTTCTTTCTCTAAATTTGCTAAATGTAATAGACTGAATATTGTAAATTAATTTTCCCTTAATAATTGTTTTTGTTGTATATAGTTATACTATGTTAAAGTTAAGACCTTTCTTTTTATTTAGACAAAAAGAGGGAAATGTTGTAGAATATTATTTTAAAGTGTGTTACTTTTGTGTATGTTGCATTTGTTTAACTCTGTGAAGCTTTGTTACTTTGCCTGTCTAAAACACCTTCTTGGTATAATAAAGAGCTGAATTAAAAGAAGAAGAAACCTGGGAGAAAAAGATCTAGGAATGAGAGAGAAAGGAAGAAGACTTCAGGAGCCAGCCACCCAGCCACACGACCAGCAACAGAGTAAGAAGGAAAGAAAAGGTATACAGAAATAGAGAAATATAAAAGCTCTGAAGCCAAAGATAGATGAGATAATTTTAAGAAAAGGTGGCTAGCAACAAGCCAAGCTAAGGCCGGGCATTTATAAGTGAGAATAAGCCTCTGTGTGTGATTTATTTAGGAGCTGGATGGCAGGTCCCTCAAAAGAGTAAAAACAACCAACAACACTTTCCTTTGGCTATTAAATGGTTAAAATGTGACAGTTGGTTTTGTCAACCTGACATAATCTGGACTCACCTGGGAAGAGAGTCTCAATGAGGAGTTGTTTAGATAAGGTTGGCATGTGGACATTAATGTAGAGGGTTATCTTTGTTATGCTAATTGACCCAACCATTCCTTAGGCAGAGAATCATGGACTATATGACTGTAGGGAATTAGTTGAATACTAACAGGCATGTATGCATTCCTTTTTGTCTGCACTCTTGGCTACAGATATGGCTAGCTGCTTCAATTTCTTATGCTGATTTCTCAACAATAATGACCTATACCTGAAATTGTAAGTCATATAAACCCTCCCACTGTTAAGTCACTTTTGGTCAAGGTATTTCACCACAGAAACAGAAAATAAAAAATAAAAAACTTAAATAGGCCCCAAGGAACTGGAATTTCCCCCAAGAATCTCATTTAGGGAGAAGGACAAGGCTGAAGCCTGGTGTCAGCCAGAGGGGGAGCTTGTCTCCCAAGCAGGGATTTCCCACAATTCCAGCAATGTGCCAAACCACCTTTCAGGAGAGAGTGATGCCAAGACAATGATGGATCAGTGATGGGCGGGACTGTAACCCTGACTGTTACAGCCTTAATCAGTACCTCAGAGATGAACTTGGAGTATATCAGACCTCTTTATTTGTTCCTGTTGCCAATGTGACCACATTGGATAAATCTCCTCTCTCTGCTTTTACATTGTCACTATTACATGCCTTCTTTAATTGACATATTGGTGACAGGTGGTTGACCCTGGCTTATTAGGGCTGCCAGCGCCTAGCCTCTGACCCTAACAACTCTAGTAATGAAAGATGTGTGTGGCTATGGCCACCTCATTCTCATCCCCTTACCTAAACTTCAACTTGATGCCAGAAGCCAGCACTTCAGATCATAGCCATGTTGAAGGTCTGAGGCTACAAGTACAAAGAAGGAAGAAAAGACTTTGATTTCCACATGGTGGAACTGTTTGGGAAGGATTAGGAGGTGTGACCCTGATAGATGAGGTTTGTCACTGATGATAAAATTTTAGGTTTCAAAAAGCCCATGCCCTTCCCTGTTAGCTCTCTCTCTCTCTCTCTCTCTCTCTCTCTCTCTCTCTCTCTCTCTCCCTTGTGCTTTTGTCTTAGCTACTACTACTCAAGTGTCATGCCTGCCTGCCTGATGTCATGCTCCCAGCCATGATGGTCACGGACTCACCCTCTGAAACTATAGGACCCATTAAATGTTTTCTTTTAATACTTAGCTTGGTCATGGTGTTTTGTCATGGTTAACTAAGTTAACTAAGAAATGCTCATACCCATTAATAAAAATGCAATAAATCTTTTCAAAAATAAATATGAAGATCCCAAGCCATCTGTTAATGTCACAAGCAGTCCTTGACTGTAATAGTAATTACTGTCCTCATTGCTATGACCAAATACCTGACAAGAAGCAACTTAAGGGAGGAAGGGCTTATTCTGGCTCACAGTTTGAGAGATACAATCCGTCATCAAAGGCACAGTGGCCTAGCATGAGGCAGCCGATTGCATGGTCAGGAAGCAGAGAAGGGACAGGAAGTAGGGTTAGGCTAGAAAATCTCCAAGCTCACCCTCAGTGACACAACAAATTCCTCTAGCAACATACCATTTCCTAAAGGTTCCAGTTGGGGACCAAGTGTTCAAACACATGAGCTTTTGGGGGACAGTCCACAGTCAAACCACCATACCTCTATCTGTGGGTAGACTTGTTCTCCTCAAGTGGAACGACAGTATTTTTTTTTAACTTTGAAGTTGCAAGGTTCACATGACTTAAGACCTTTAGAATCCACTAGGATGTGTTCTGCCTAATCAAACCAGAAAGGCCAACAGGGAAAAGAAGGAAATTGCAGAAGACCAGGGCTTTGCTAGAAGTGACCCTCCTATCTGTGAATAGAGAGCTGGTCAGATTTCCCATGAAACAATTGGCTCACGCAAATGTTATATCAACAGCCACTTCTCCTAAGAGGTTGTCAGGAGATGCCTAAGAGCATAGAGTGAAGGAGGTCTCTGTTGTTTTTTTGTTTGTTCTGATGTTACCTCAAGAAGGAGCCAACTACAAGAGGATTCTATTAAGAATTTGATTTGGAAGAGTCTTAGAAATCGGATTGAATAAATCCTGCTCTGGTGTCTACTTATATCTCCAGTGATGATGTTTATCTGCTTATTTGTGGGGGGCAGTTTACCATAGCGCATGTGTAGAGATCAGAGGACAACTTGTGGGTGCTAGTTCTACTGTGTGGGTATCAGGGATTGAACTCAGGTAGTCAGGCTTGGAAGCAAGCACCTTTACCTGCTGAGCTATCTTACCAGCCCTAGTGATGATTGCATTATGTCTCCCTAAGCCATCCTTTTCCATCTCTGTGCCCTGTTTTTCCCACCCTAGGTCCTCCCAGTCTTGACACATGAGTGTGCTATTTTATCAGATCATGTGCCATGGTGAGAATTTCTCCCTCAGCAGTCATGGAACAGGGGTGCCTCTCTCAGCGTTTTCGCTAATGCCCAGCCACCAGGGGAAAAATTGCTGACATGCTCGGGCTGCCTGTGTGTTGTGTTGTTAAACCTACTTACAGCTCTAATCGGCTGGTTTTCACGCCCAGGAGATTCAGATTGATTGCTGACACTGACCTGGCTGGAAAGGATCCGGCAATCTCCAGCCAGAGACTTAGGCACACTCCCTGAGAATCTGGCAAGTGGTACCTTAGGGGGGTAGGATTTGGAAGGGGAGATAGAGTGTGAAAAGTAAGGGAGGGAGGTGGTCTGTGCAATGCTGAATTGCATTGACCGTGGAGTCTGGCAGGTCGAGGTCTAGGTTCCAGCTCTTTTGTCATTTTTCAGCCCATGAACTTGGGACAAGTTACTCCAACTGGGGTCACAGTCTATGTCCCGAGAAACCAGATTCAATCATCCATCCTCCATAATCCAATTAAGACAGCCAAGTAAATGGTGAAAAACAGAAGAAGATTTAGCCAATCTGCCTACATTGGTGAGAGAGCAAAGAGATCTAACGACCCCCTAAACCCATCTTCGGGCATGCTGACATGAGGGTATGGTTAAATAGAAGGCAAGGAATAAGCTTATCTAAACAGTCCCAGAAAGGTGTGGCCTGAGACAGCAGTGCTTTAAATGAGAAAGCCCCACCCCATAGGCTCAGATATTTGAAAACTTGGTCCTAGTTGGTTGAACCGTTTGGGTAGGTTGAGGAGGTGTGGCCTTGCTGGAGGAAGCGTGTCATTGGGGGAAAGCTTTGAGGTCTCAGGGCTATGCATTATTTCCTGTTCATTTTCTCTGCTTCCTGCTCAGGGCTTAAGCTGTGTGAGCTCTTAGCTTTCAGCTCCAGCCTCCATAACTTTGCTCTGCTACCGTGAACTCTGGAACTGTAAGCCCAAATAAATGCCTCATTCCATAAGTTGTCTTGGTTGTGGTGTTTTATCACAGCAACAGAAAAGTAGCTAATACATCTGCCCACCATTGTCTTAGCTCCATGTCTCTCCTCCCAGGTCCTCTGACAAGATAGAAGTCTGTCCTATAGACAAGTTCCTTCTCTGGCTGCCCCCAGGACTTCAACTCTTCCTTCTTCCAATAGGAGAGTCCTGGAAAATTCTAATTCTTGGAGTCCACTATTAAAGTAGTCTGATGGCCAAAGAGAGAGGCACAAGTGTCCCTTTAGAATATATTCCTTCCTGCCAGACAGACTGGTTACAACATTCTGACCATGTTTCCCAGCAGACTTCTGTCCCAGAAGTGTATCTTAATGGGTCTCAGGAGAGCAAGTAGTCAGTTCAGCTTACCAGTAATTGCTCAAGAGTGGTCAGGTGACTCAGCCCTGGCCATTGAGACTGAAAGAGGTTTTTTTTTTTTTTTCTGGGTAACTTCTTCGTTTTATGATTGATAAATGATAAATAAATAAGAAGGTGCGTATGTGCCTTTTGGTCATTACAGCCATTTTGTTCACTTAAGCCTTGGTGTGATCATAAAGGAAACCCTGCTGACAGTGTTAGTAAAACCACTAAAGGCGCTGACTGCCTCAGGAAATAGAATAGGGAAAGCCAGCAACCCAGGCACCAGGATGAATTTACCAAAGACACAAATCAGAATTTATTGGAATAAACTGGAAAGAAGAAGCCAACAAGTTCTGCAAGGTGTGCTGGCACCACTAAGGGTTTGGAAGTTCTCTGATGGTTGTTAAGTGGGAAGTTATTAGCTCTCACATCACAGATCTCATGTGTGGCGCTGGGTCTGAGGGACAGGCAGATCTCCCATTAACTTGTTGAGTAATAAATTTTACAGCTTATGTCATTTTTCTTGAGAGCAGCCATTGTGTTAGGCACCGTGGGTCATTAGGTGTCGGCTCCAGATGTCTGTGTAAGACATCACAGGTCACTAGGGGTCAGGATCCAAATGGTCCTGACCTGATTGCTAAAGCTTTCATTTTAGGCCTTTGGTATCTACACTGGTATCTCTGATTACCTCATTAAGTTGTCAAACTCATTGACACTGACAATGTTCACTTCCCACTTTGCTCATAAAGACTTACCACTCACCAAGTCTTTGTATTCTGCCCACGATGGGCAAAAGCTGAGTGTATGAGAGTAACAGGGACAGTCATTGCCATGGCTAAAATTCTCACTGCCCATGGTAGTACAGAAAGCAAAATTTCAGAGATAAGGTTACTGGGCTCAGATCCTAATGACTCTCCTTAACCCCCGGAGGTGTTCCTTTAAGATCATAATGCAAGTATACCTCTAAAAATGCCTTGAAGAGTAAAAAGGAGCTCTACAAACTTGACCCCTCTGCTGATGACAGGGAAGGCGTGCAGCTAAGAGTCAGCAGACCTGGCTCCAAATCCCAAATCAGGTACTGCTCTTTTTCCTCTTCACTTGCTAACAAAAAGCAGTTTATGGGAGGTTAGAATTTATATGCTTACACTTCTGGGTCACAGTCCATCACTGAAGAAAGTCAGAGCAGGAACTTGAAGCAAAAACACTGCTTGCCTGCTCACTCACAGACCCATGCTCAGCTTTCTTATACAGCCCGGGACCACATGCCTAGGGAATGGTGCTGCCTATAGTGGGCTGGGCCCTCCTAGATTAATCATCAATCAAGACAAGTCCCCAAAAATATGTCCATGTAGTACTCTGATATGAGCAAATACTGATATTGAGACACCCTTCTCAGATGACTCTAGGCTGTGTCAAGTTAACAGTTGAAGCCAACTTGGATGGATGTTAATGTCCCCTGTAACCCTGGTCAGCCTTTCCCTTGAGGATCTCACTTTATCTCTAAACTAAGGTGTCAGGTTGATTGAAATCCAAGGTTGTTCTTGGAATTGATATTCAATGAATCAAACTGATAAGATCATTTTGCTCACACACACCAAAAACAATTTGTTGTTGCAATTGGAGGCCACAAGAAATTTAGTGAAAACCAGTGTAAATCTCCAGAATGCTGTGTGTTGTGTCTAGGGTTCAATCAAAAGAGCAGTTTTCACTCATAGAAGCCCCCTCCCATCTCAGCATCGTGCAGCCTGACCTGCACTCCATTTTCTCATTGAGCCTCACTGGGCAACTTCCCAGCATCTCAATCAAGGAAGGGAATATTGTCTGTGAGCCCCTGATCTTCCCTAGTGAAGAACCACTTATGTGAAATTAAGAACAATGAATGTAAAGATTCTCCACATAATATGATATTGTCTTAATGCGGAAACCATCTTCAAAAAAGACTACAATTTCTACTCAAATCAACCCAACAGAGCTTTAGAATATAATATATACTGCAGACATAACACCAGATGGGCAAGAAGCAGGTGCAGGGTTACCCACTTTTCAAGTGAAAAAAATACATTTTCTGTGTACGCGGCATGCAGAATATAGGAAAAGTGCCTATCTGCATGGGAATAAAGAGAAAGTGACTGTCCTTTAAAAAGCCTACTACACAGCCCTTCCAATAGCACTCCACATACTCCTATCTTTGCTGTTACCAAATATCTGAGCAGAAGCAACTTAAAGGGAGGAAAGGTTTATTTTGACTTAACATTCCAGGGAATATAGTCCATCATGGAGGGGCAGACATGGCCAGCCATAGATACTGTTAGTAGCAAAGCTGCTTGCCCGGGCACCTGCATATGGCCTCTTCTGCACAAAGATGGCTTCCTTAGACCACAGCTCGGGGCTCCAAGCACAGATGCCCCAATGATGAAGGTGGCAACTGCATGGTAATTGTACCCCATCTCAGAAGTCACCACCCAGCATCGCTTCCATCAGACGCTCAGTCAGAGAGGTCGTGTGCAGATTCAAGAGCGAGGATGTAGCCTCTTGGGAATGGGAACTGCGTAAGTGAAATCATGGCCCTATTTTAAAACCCTTGGGAAGTAACAGCTTGGGATGGCTAATCTTGATTGCCAACTTGATATTATTTGTAATCACCATGGAAACAAACCTCTGGGCATGTCTGTGAAGGATTGTCTAGATATTTGAGGTAAGAAGACTCACCTTGATTGTGAGTGGTGCCATGCCATGGCCTGAGATCCTGGACTACATAAAAAGCAGAAAGGGAGCTGAGGACCCCATGCACTGCTCTCTGCTTCCTGGCCGCAGATGCAACATGACTAGACACTTCCTGAGTTTGCCACCATGACTTCCTCACCATTATGAACTGTATGTAGCCTGGAACCATGAGCAAAAACAAACGATTCTTTCCTAAAATTTCTTGTCAGATATTTTTGTCACAGCAGCAGAAGAGAAGCTATTATACAATGAGAGGAGTAGGAAGAATTAGCAGAAGAGGGCAGGCAACGTTGTATCCACGGAGAACTGGAACTCATTGATGACCCAGTCTGGGAGACAAAACAGCAGCACCCTGAAAACAATGAGCAGAGCATAGCCTGTGGCTGGAGGACAGACAAACAGTGAGGGACTCAGTGAGGGGCGGCGGCTTTAAGGGAGCCTGCACCTGGTCTAACTGGCTGTCATGGGAATTGAACTGTATCCAAGAGTCAGATTTAGTCTGTGTGTGACCCTGAAGAGCTCTCTAACCTGAGTGTCATCTGCTTTATCCATCCATAACCCACCTTATAAATCGGTCCTGAGCCTACAGATGCCATCTGCATGAGATGGCTCAATGAGTGGCACCTGTGGCTGTTCTTGTGGCTGTTTTGTTACTGTTAACATAGTTTTATCATACTACAGGGCAAGACATCAGTATCAGTGACTTTTCTTGTCCCCATGACCCGGAACCAGACAAAAAGCAACTTCAAAGAGGAATTGTCTGTGCAGAGGAGTGCAGTCCATCATGGCAGGGAGGGTGTGATGGCTGGAGTGTGGGGCCAGCTGCTCACATCTGGGACAATCAGGGAGCAGGGACCTGGGAGTGCTGGTGTGCAGTTCACTTTTTTGTTTTTCTCTTTTCATTCAGTCCAAAAGACAATTGCTTTTGACTGTGTGCTGTAGAGATAAGTACCACAAACAAAAAGACCTGAACCTCTGTTCAGGAGCTTATAAAGAAATGAGACCAGAATGGGCCTAGCCCTTGTAAATAAGGCAAATACCTTAAGAGTCATCTCATTCTGACCTCTCTTCCTCCTCTTCCTCCTCCTTGTCTTCTTTCTCTTCCTCTTCTTCTTCTTCTCCTCCTCCTTCTTCTCCCTTTCTCTCATACCCTCCTCATAGATTTTAGCTTTGGCAGCTTTGATTAACTGGAGATATACAGGGCTGCCCTTTCCTTTCCCTTTTAGATAGTAAAAAAGGAAGAAACCTTTACTAAACAATCCAAACAGCTAGAGCTTCCAGGCTCACAGCTGATAGAGGAGGGGAGACAACACAGACCTCATAACTGGAGCATAATATAATTCCAAAGGGTTTGTAAAGAAGCAGGTTCAAAGTGGGACTTGGAGATGATAGTGTTGAGTCCACTACCTTGAAAACAGGTGTTCCCAGACGACCAAAACACTGGAGACCTGCGAGCAAAGTGGCTCTCCTGCACTAGAGGTTTGAACGTTCATCTTCAAACCTTGCAAGGAAACACCAGAGCAGTGATCAGACAGTAAAAGTCACCTTCCCTTCAACTCAACAGTTTCTTGGTAAGAATTTACTGGGAAGTATGCCAAGAGGTATGCACAAGGAAATCCATCTCAGCATTGTTTACAAAGCCATGAAAAGAAGAAAAATTACAGCAACGTGTTTGATGGTTGCAAATAGGTCAGATCACCACCAAGTATGGTGCCCCCTACAAGGCCACCAGGGGCAACCTTCAAAAAGAGTGACTTAGAGATGTCTTGCCACTGTTGCAGCCAAGATATGCTGTTGACTTCATAAAAACAAGGAGAAAACACAGTTGACTCAGCAGATGAAACAATTGCTGTACAAGTAAATATGAAGGCCTGAGTTCGGATCCCCAGTGCTCACATATAAAGCTGGGCAGGTGCAACACCCTTCCCAGAATGCCAGAGGTGGGGAAGCAGAGACAGGGAATTCCTGGAGCAAGCTGACTATGAGCCTGTGATATCTGGGTTTAGCAAGACACCTTGACTCAATATACAAAATGGAGAGAGGCTGATGGGGGATGTAGCTCAGCAGGAAAGGTACAACAATGTTCAATATATGGTGGGGGTGGAGTGGAACAAGATTAAAGAAGACACTGTAACTTGCTCATTCAGGAAGGAGCTCCTGGGAATGAATGGAATTCAGTGAGGTCCTGTCTGTGATGTCAGCATTCAGGTTTTCTGTGACACACACCCTGGGCAAATCCTAGCAATGCTCAGAGAGTTAATGCCTCTGGACAGTTGGAATCTAAATGTCCCACTGGAGTCCTCCCTGGAAGAGAAAGTGACAGTCTTTGTGTGGCTCCTCTGTCCAGTGTGATGGATGAGAGGGCCATGTAGCAAGGAGCCAACAGAGGTTCCACAGGGGCTGCTGTCAGCTTTTCAATCACATTGTGGCCGCCTGTCAAGCCCATGGTCCTGCAATTTATGGTGTCACCATAGGAGCAGTTTGTGCAAGACAGCTCCTCCAGTCACCAAGGGTTGGGAGCCAAGTTCCTATTCTCCTTGAAGCTTGAGACTATTCCTGCTCTGCCTCATCATGCTTCCTGCATCAAAGCATAAAATCTCACCCTGGTGTTCCTCCCCTTTGGTGCTGTCTCATGGCCACCCACAGCTACTACAATAAGGGCTCCATGGCCAATCCAAATATTGCCAGGAGCCATTCCCCGGGGATGGATGGGTCCTGCAGAGGATGTACTGAGTCAGTGGGAAAAGGAAGTAGGAGAAGGCCATGGTGGTCAGGAGAATCTTGCAGCCTGACTGACTAGCAGCCAGAGTGTTTCTTTATTTATACAGAATTTAGTTAGCAGGAATACATTCATGGTATTCCAAAACATAGATCATATCATTTTTGGTTTTGGACATGTGTTTCACTTCCTTTTGCTCATCTTTTAGTCATCATTAATAAACTATGACAGAACAGAGTTATCATTTCCAATTATTTTCCCTCAAGTTTTGACATCATTAATAAACGGAGTTATCATTCTTACTCATAAACCCATAACCCAATTTTTGAGAATCTAGAGGTATATGACAGCCTGTGCCCAGGCTAGTTGTTTTGGTTGCTTCAAGGACATTAGACCAAACAAAATCTTCAATCACCCTGGGCATTTTGCCATGTCTCAGGCAATGTATTTTTAACTCTTAGTGGTCAGAGTGCCCAGGAAAAATCCTCAGGCTAAAGCTGACACAGTAATTATTCAAATTCTGGCATAATGCAATCAATGTTCACATTTATATCTTTATAGAATTTGTCTATATGTCTAATCCTGGCATTCTGTTGTTCCTTGGTCATATGACATTATAGTGGCTCTACATGAGCTAACTTCTAAGAGAGGGAGGTCCTAACATCTCATACTTTTATCATCTTTCCACTTCACACTTTACTTATCAATATGTCTCTATGTAGGGCAGAGTTGTATGCCACATAATTGTCTGAGTGTAAAACGGGAAGAGGCTTGTAATCTAAACTCTGGACAATTCCTCTAGCCCACCGAATCTTGTTGACCTTTTTAAATTTACTTTGTTTTGAATATCTTGTTCCTGTGTAAGTAGAGGAACAGATGTTTCAAGAATGTCTCATAGCCTTATAAAGAGACCTCTGGCTTCTTCTTTATGTGTCACAACCTCCAAGGCATAAGGAAGACCTTCAAGTAGATAAGGATATCTCCCTCCAAGTGTGTG
>CABHPH010147232.1:0-26995 GCA_902168325.1 Peromyscus nudipes | reverse complement strand
ACACACACACACACACACACACACACACACACACACACACACACACGTATCTGCACACACATGTTCGTATATCCACATTTGAACTTGAATAAACACATATATAGCACATATACATGTACACACAAAAGACAGAAAGAGGGAAAATAGATGAAATATTAGAAAATGTTTGAAGAAATAAGGTATCTGCCAGTTGAGTAATTTTTGATCTTTGGACTCTGAGCAAGATCCAGGAGAAAATACCCCATGAGGAGGTGAGCATTTGGGCCAGCTGTGGTGGCTCATGCCTGTAATTCCAATACTTAGGAAGCTGGGGCAGGAGGATTAAAAATTCCAGGCTTGCCTGAGTTACGTAGAAAGATCCCGGGTTTGGGGGGTGTGCTGGGTAGGAGGTGGAGGGGTGTTTGTGGAGGAAATTGCTCTGTATTGCCTTTCCTTCCATTGACAATCTCAAAGTTTACACCCTGGGAGTGAGGAGTAGCAGGAATTGAAATCCAGTTCCAAGGCCTCAGTGACAGTTAACCTTCATTGTTAATTGGATGAAATTTAGACAGGCTTCTGGTGTGTCTATACAGGCATTCCAGGGAGGTTGAAGTGAATTGGGAGGACCTGCCCTGAGTGTGGATGGCACAGTTTCCAGACTCTTTCCTGGAAAAAGCATTCTGACACCAGTGAGGATGGAAGAGAGGAGATGTCACCAGTAGACTGAAGCCAGGAGAGCTCCTAAAGGCCTTGGTCCCAGGTCCCGTTGGTATTCTCTTTTTATACTCTAAAACCACAAGGTGAAGTGGGAAAGCAAGCAAGGTTTTACAGAAGTATGAGGTATCAGCAGGTTGTTAAGGGCAACAATCTGTTGTTTTAGCTATTTCTCTAAGCCATTCTGTTCCAGATAGCAAGTAATGTCATGCCTGGCATTACAAATGATGCTTTAAGTAAATCAATAAATCAATATCTAGTAATTGGTCTTTTCTGTGTTATTCTACTTCAGCACCATCCCTGTGGTCGAGGCCTTTGGTCAAGTGAAAGGGAGAAAGGAATGGAATACCAGCAGTCATCTGGCTTTGCTTCCTGACTGTGATCAGCCACCTCACACCCCTGCTGCTGCCCACACCTTCCCCATCATCACAGACTGCACCTCTGTGGTTGTATGAAAGAAAATGGCCCCCATAGGCTCCTAGGGAGTAACAATATTAGGAGGTGTAGCCTAGTTGGAGTAGGTGTGGCTTTGTTACGGGAAGTGTGTCACTGGGGGTGGGCTTTGAGGTCTCAGATGCTCAAGCCAGGCCCAGTGTGGCACTCTCTTCCTGCTGCCTGTGGATCCAGATGTAGAACTCTCAGCTAAATCTCCAGCACCATGTCTGCCTGCAGGCCACCATGCTTCCTACCATGAGTGAACCTCTGAACTCTAAGCCAGCCCCAATGAAATGTTTTCCTTTATAAGAGTTGCCATGGTCATGGTGTCTCTTCACAGCAATAAAACCCTAACTAAGACAACTTCCAAACCATGAGCCCGAACAAGCCCTCCCTTCCCTGAGCAGCTTCTGTTCAATACTCTATCACAGCAATAAGGAAAGCATCACAACCTGTCATCCCTGATTTAATTCAGGGGACCTGGGTCTGCTAACACGTGAAAAGTGTCACCTACTGGCTACAAAGGGCTGAATGGAAGAAGATGCTGCCGTTTTTCATGGAGAATGTCCAGCACACCATGAAAATTACCAGGCAAGAGAAGAACATATGGCTGATAATCAAATAGACACTAGAAAAAAACCCAGGGAAGATGTAATTAATAGGACTGTCAGGCACAGACCAGAGTAACTGATAAGTTTGCTCAAAGGTTGGGAGTTTTGCTAGGCTATAAACTACTTAAACAAAGAATAGATACATCAAAGGAGATACTTGGTAACCTGAAAGGTAAGCTAGAAGAAAAGACCCACTACAAAACATGGCGATACAAATGGGCAGAAACTACAAAAGACACTAGGAGCCATATGGAAGAAAGGGAAGAGTCGAAAGTCCCTGCGATAAGAGGTCCAGAAGGAGAAGAAAGCAAGAATAGAGAAGGAATATATAAAGAGAAATGGCCAGGATTGACCTCAAAACTGACAAAAATCCATCAAACCACAGACTGAAAAAACCTCTCGATCCAAACCCCATACAGAATAAATACAAAGATAATGACATCTAATTATATCATTGTACAAATGCTGAAAACTGAAGACAGAAAATGTTAAAAGAACAAGAAGGAGGAGAAGGCAGTTTAAAAGAAGTAAGGATAAAACCCAGTTTCCAAAAAAAAAAAAATTATGAAGTTAGACAATGGGATAATCCTTTATGTGCTAAAAGAAAATAATGGCCAGCACAAGATTCTACACCTAGTAAAACAAACATAGCATGTTTACAGTCATGGGGTAAACAAGTTTTAGGTGAACAACAACAAGAACAAAATAATTCTTTGTCTTTGCTGAGCTGCACTGCAGAGATCCTGCAGGCTATTCCTGAGGCAGCAGGAAAATGGCTGCTAGAAGCCCAGACCGGCAGGCAGAGAGAAGAGCAATGGGGGAGTAGGGGGGGGTGGACCTAGAGGGATGTGGACTCACAAAACAATCACGTGGGGGTCTAAAACACAGAAAGGACTAAACAACAAGGTGGTGATGGAGCAACATGGTGGAGACAGATAAGAAGAGCTGCTCCGATCTAAGGTTCGTGAATATACCGGGGAGTTATAGGACACCAGTTGATTGTTACTAATACAGCGGAACTTGAATAAGTCCAGGTACATTTTGTAATGCCTAATATAACCACTGAAGGACAGCAAAAGAATGCATCGCTAGCAAGTAGGTATTCTGTATAATAAAATGAACCTTACTTTACAAAACAGCAAATGGGAAATAGAAAGGAAAAGGCAAAGCTGGGGAGATGGTCCTCAGTTAAAGGCACTTGTTCTTCCTGCAGAGGACCCAGATTCAATTCCCAGCACCCACATGGTGGCTTGCAAACATCCGCAATTCCAGTTCCAGGGGATCTGACCCCCTCCTCCGACTTCCAGGGGCATCACTCATTGGTTCACACACAAATATGCAGGTGAAGACCATACATATAAAATAAAGGTAATAAACCTAAATACCAAGTGGTCAGCCCTGAAATCACACATATTCAAGTAACACTGTGCAGACTGAGCAGGTTGTATTTATAGACTCATGTATAGATGTAACTACAAAGGAAGGAAAAGAGAGAAGAATCAAGGAGAGAGCAAGGTGAGTAAGGAAGACAGAAGAGCTAGAGGGAGGAAAGGGAAGGGGAAATGATGTAGTTGTATTTTAATTTCAGTATTTCAGTTTATTTATTTATAAATAAACCCCAAGGACCTAACCTGGAGTGTATGCCTGGGGCCAGCAAGCTGGGGTGTTGGGGACCACACTGGGAGAAGACATGGAAGGAAGTGTCAGAAAAAGTAGAAACAGTGTGTGTGTCACAGGCTGCCTTCCCTAAAAACATTTCCAGAGTGAATTGAAGTGAGGACCTGGGCTGCCTTAAAGGGCCCAGGCTACCAGACCAAAAAGGACTGAGAATTTTCTAGCTCATCCCAATCAGTAGCCACCAGCTTAGGACATAGTGAGAATGCTGATACCTTCCTCCATTACCGAGAAAAGCCTGATACGTGACAGCCATGTATCACAACTTTGTGACAGAGGACCAACCCATAGCCCCCACCTTGCATACAAAGCAATGGAGACCTTGAAAAGTTGAGTAACAAGCTTAAAATCATATAGTCAGTGCCCAGCTAGAAACCAGACCTTCCCTCCAATTCTCCCTTCCCCAACTCTTTCAGCCAATGGCCTCTTAAACTCAAGTCAGTGGGTGTCTGATTTTGTCCTGTGTCTTCAGCTCCCCAAATTTGGAATGCTGATTTCTCAACCTACAGTAATATGGGGCAGCCAGTAAGTTGTGAAGACTGAATGAACTACGAAAGTTCTAACACCGGGAAGACACCCCCTACAATTCACCAAACTCATAGTAGGTGAACTCTCCGAGCAGTGGCTTAAGGGACAGGCAGGAACTAGCAACTGTGGTAGGCAGAGAGATGGGCAATATGGCGGCATGTCCTTCTGGGAAGGGACCAGAATGAGCATAATAAAGAAGCACATTAAACCACAGAAAAAGAACCATGAAAAGGGCACCAGGCACAGGGACAGAGATCACACCTGGGGCTCTCTGAGTAGAAAGGGGATCAGAAGTCACCAGAGTGGGGGTGACAGGGCCTGAAACAGGCTGTCCTATCCCTTACCTTTCTAGCCAGTACAGTCAGCCCTGTGAGCACTAAGCAGAGGAGTCCCAGCACAGCAGCCATGGCTCCTCCAAGCAACGGAATCTGGAACTGAGCCGCTGCGGGGAGAACAAACAGGGGTGAGTGACAGCGGTCAGGAGCAAAGCCGCCTTCTCTGTGGAGGCCTCAATTGTCCCAAAAAACAGTGCCAGCCATGGCGGTGCACGCCTCTGACCTCAGCGCTTAGAGGCAAGAGGCCGGCAGATCTCTGATTTGGTGCCAGCCTCAAACGGTGAGTTCGAGGCCAGAGGTGGGATTTTCTAGAACGCTCCTCCATTGGAGTCTTTAATCTTAACTCTTTGGTCAGCACAGCATCTACCTGCCCCCCCCCCCCCCCCCGAGTCAGTGGCAGATCTCCCAAGGAGTGACGCACCTTGTGTACACTTTGGACCAGGTTTTGTAATCCTCTCCCCAATCAACAACTTGTTTTCAGAAATCATGACATGAAACAATGCCATCTCAAAGGAAACTTGGAGAGGGATGGACAGATGGCTTCGTGGTTAAGAGCGCTGGTTGCTCTTCGAGTGGACCCAGACTTAATTTCCAGCGCCTGCATGACAGCTCACAACCTTCTGTAACCCCAGTCCCAGGGAATCTAAACTCTTCTTCTGGCCTCCACAGACACCAGAACCAGGTGCTGCTGCCCAAGACACCCATACACACAAAATAAACAACAGATCTTCAATAAAATAGTAAAAGGAAACTCAGAAAGTGAATTTTTTCTTTCATCAGTCATACGCACATGCACACACACACACACACACCCATAGTAGTAAAACTGGTTAATTCAAAATTGAAACCAAACTATGGAAGGAAAAAGCATGTAACTTTTCACCTTAGCTCTCTAGCCCAGGTCTGAAACCCCGGAGGAGGGAGGCTCTTGGAGCCTCACCCTCTGCTGATTTCTGTCCTCGGTACGTAGTAGATGCTAATTAAATAGCTGTGCTGTGTTGAAGAATGGTTTCTAGACACTTTTTCCCACATTTCCCTCTTCTCCAGGGACTCAGGCAGGACCTTGAGAGTCCTGGGAAGACCTGAAACAAGAGGAGGCCTGGCCCCATTTCCCTGAACTCTAGGGTTAGAGTGTGAGAAAGGAGACTATGGTGTCTGCTCCCTCAGGGTAAGGACTGTGCCTGCCAAGCCCAAGGTCCCAGCATGCTCCTCCTGTTCTAAGGACTTAGTCAGCGTAGGCCAGGCTGGCCCCTTGGTGGACATAGCTGTGGCTCACTTAGGAAGAAAGTGGATAGAAGAGTGTGGTGTGGAGACTGCAGGGGTGCAGAGGGCCTGGAAGGCTCACGGTGGAACAAGGAGAGGACATGGACAGAAGAGAAGGGCAGAACTACCCTGCAAGTCTGACTTAGTACCGGGTTCTCTTAAAGCTGAAGGGTGAAGCAAGAAGCAGCTAGACTCATGATGAAATTTTAGGGAAGATTATGATAATGAATGTGGTCAAATTTAAGGGCAAGTTAAGGTACGGTTAAAAGCAGAGGGAATTTGGGATATTAAAAATTGCCAACTTCGCTAGTAGTTTTTGGTTTAAAATGAAAGCGCCAATTCTTCCATCCACAGCCACAGTTTCAAAACAAAGACTCCAAGGTCTTTGAAACTGAAAGAACCTCAGAGAAACGTGCAGGTGGGGGGGGGAGGAATATAATCTACATTAGAGATTCGGTATTATTTGTGGTACCGGGGACTGAACCCGGGGCCTTGTACATGCTAGGCAACCACTCTACTGCTGAGCTACATCTCTAGCTCTGGTTAGAGAACAGTTTATGTAATACCATTACTAGGGACGTGGATCAATGTTTGAGATCAGTGTCAGTAGGAGAACAGGGAGAGAGTTGAATCGAGTAATTGAAGGGGGGTTTGACTTTGGGTAACTGACTCCTTGAGAGCCATCAAGAGGGGAGTTTCACCAGACCAGTGGTGTTCCCTGGCATTTACAATTACAGGAACGGTGGAACCACTCAGGGTAGACTCTGGAGAGGGGTGCATGCCACAGACAGAGTGGACTATGAAAGTGAGGAAGACATTCATGCCCTCACATCTCTATGGTCACAAAAAGGCGGCTGTGCTGCTGTGGCCAAAGAGGTGTTTCCATGTCAGGGTTGTCAGGTCCTGAGTGTTCTGGCCCAAATATGAGCAAACACACAAGGCTCCTCTCTGGCTTCTGGTTCGGAGGCCTCAATCTATTGGTCCTGCAATGTGGTGAGAGGCTCTGAGAAATATAACATTGGGGTAAAGAACCACAGTTGTCACAGACACCACGTGCTTACTGTGACCTAGATCTCCTGTCCTCTTTATTGTCCAAGCCTCCCCTGAATAAGTGTGACGCACAACACTGTCCCACGATCTTATTTGTAACAACTCAAGAGATTATTACATACATCATAGGCCAAAAGTACAAGAAAAATTTAAATACCACAAATACCCAATATACATGACAACATTTAGTTCCAGGCTGTATGATTCTAGAACCTGGGCTCTTGTCTACTCATTGTATTTAATCTATAATGGAGCCAGCCAAGAAGAAATGTTTGAAAGGAAACTTTAAGGTAAGCTTTTATCTGTACATATGTTCTTGAAACTCATGAAACCTGGGGGCCAGAAAGATGGCTCAGAGGTGAAGAGCACTGTCCATTCTTTCAGAGGTCCTGAGTTCAATTCCCAGCAACTTCATGATGGCTCACAACCATCATACTCATGGTTAACACCTAACATGGCACTTGCTATATTCCTGGAGCCCTGCTAAGGGCTTTTTCTTACAGTAGGTTGTTCAACCCCATATAGCACCTCATAAAGCCTTAAACCCATCCTCACTGCACAAATGAGAAAAGTGATGCACAGAGGAATTAAATTCCTGTCTGAGGCCAACCAACAGCAAGGTTTAGACCCAAGTTGTCTGACATCAGAGACTGAGCACTTTAATACCCTGCTAAACTATCTCTCAGATGTGATTTCAATAATCCTTTTCCTCAGTAAAATTGGCTCATGTTTGCAGAAAAATAATAATTAAGAGAACATTTGGAAGTTTTGAAGCTTCATCATATAAAGGTGAGTGAATATTATACATTTACACTCGGCATATGCTGTGCCTTGAGAGCTAATTCTAATCTGCATGACTGATACTAAATCATTAAATGAGCACCTTTCATTTATGATCTCATCCATGGGTCTCATCAGTTTAGATAAGATGTACTTCTCTGTGCAAAATCAGTGGTTGTGCATGAGAATCAGCTGGATGTTTCTGGAACATATCAGATGCTTAGCCCTGCCCCCAAAAGGTTCTGATTTCATCAGCTTGATTGAGTTGCTCTATCTTTACAATGCCCTAAAAGTTCCTCCAGTGAGTTTGATGTGTTCCCGGATTAAGACATGCTACTGCCTAGAATGTCTCAGGATGGTGCTTTCTATGTGAGAGAAAGTGGTTCACCACCTCCCTGCTTCAAGGGACGTACCTGAGCTTTCCTGGACCTTCAGGAATATTCTCCCCTTGTAAATCCCATCAGGATAGGTGTAATAGGTGCAGAGGTACTCCCCAGAGTCGTTCACTGTCAGCGCCTGGAAGGTGAGGCCCAGACTGGGGCCTGGGACCACCCGTTCACTGAAGACTGAAGGGACATGCCACCCCTGCTCAGCACTATAAACCGCCAGAAGCTGGTTGCGCTGCTCCCAGTCAACTTGGGTCACTTCAGCTGTCTTGGAGAAGAAGTGACACTGTAAGACGACAGAGCCACCTTCCTCTGCAGAAATGTTCCCGCTTGTCCTTATTGTTCCTGCTGTGGCTCCTACGGGAGAGGGAGAAGAACAGGTCAGTCTCTAGCCAGCAGCTGCCCTTCAGCCTTCCTGAAAAATCTCAGGGTGTTCGAGGCCAGAACTCGCTCTAGGAACAGAAGTCTGTAGTCTGCCATCTACCCTGGCATTCCCGAGTAGAGACCATCATCGCTTCCTCTTTCCTGTCGTTCCAGGCTCCAAGTCCCACCCAGGGCCACTTTCCAGTCTTCTTGCCCTTTTTCCATGCACTCTATTCCAGCCCGTCACTGCTGCTTCCAGAGCTTGCTTCTGCCTCACTCTGTCTCATTCCTATCCGTTTTTCAGAGCTGTGCCCCCCCAACCTCCTTGAGGACCCCAACTTAAAAGACCTCCCTTTCTCACTGCCCGTGCCGTATAACACCTTTTTAAACACCTGGCTTATTACTACATGGCTTAGCACTTTGCCCACTCAGGATATTCTGTGCAGCTTCCTGGCTAGGTGGTTGATTATTTTCATGAGCTTACTTAATCTTCCCACGTAGACTATCAGCCCTGTACTGACGTTTCCTCTGCTTCTCTACAGTTTCCAGCAATTTAGCCTTGTGTCTCGTCCTGTCCTTTGAAATAGAGCTGGTCTATTTGATTGCCATTTGGGATATCAGGAAAAACCTTCAAGAGAGGTGGGGGGGGATCCCGGGGAAAAGAGACTTGGCAAGGAACCCTGCTGCTCAGCCAGGAGTAGCAGCAGGTGCTTTTAATCCCAGTACATGGGAGGCTGAGGCAGGAGGATCAGAGTGAGTTCCAGGTCAGTCTGGACAACATAGTGAGTTTGAGACCAGCTTTAGAAATGTAGTGAGACTCTGTATCTGTCAAAGAAACAAACTAAAGTGGGGAGAGAGAGAGAGAGAGAGAGAGAGAGAGAATGGGGAACAGGGAAAGAAAGGAGAGGGGAAGAAAGAGGAGGGGGGAAAAGGGGAGGGGACAAGAGAGGAGGGGAGGGAAGCCTGGGAGAGAGAAGAGGGCAGGGTAGACTTCTCCGGGATGAAAGCATCTTCATCGCTTACCACCCACCCCACCTGACCCCAGCTCCTCTCTACCCTGAGAATGTTCTAAGTTCGGCCTTTTAACTACTTGGCAGTACTGTCTTTAAATATTTTGTTCTTTTCCCTCAGAAGTTTTTATTTACGTTTCTAATACAATAGAAACACAACAGAATTTAGCCAGTGGTATTAGTGGTAGATCCTGAAATTCTGGGAAGCGGGTATTTCTGATCCACAGAGAACTAGCTGGAATATTTTTCTAGAACGTCCTCAGAAAGAGAAAGGAAGATGGAGTGGGCTCCCAGGAGGCTTCTGGGCTTCCATCTCAGTCCATTCCCTAGCCTCCTTTCTTGTACACCTGACCAGCCAGAGTCCCTAGCCCAGAGGATCTACAAAGTCTGCTGCAGTCCCAAACACACCTGTATCCCCTTCCCACATGGTCACATAGGGCCCCAGAACCACCCGACATACATGCATGTAGCATGTCCCCAGAACCTTCTCTACCTGAGCACCCTGGTCTCTGTGCTAAGCCCGCCTCCCCAGCTCTGGTACGTTTGCCAGCCTTACCTGAAGTGAGGAAGGCAGCCGGTATCAGCCCCTGGACCCAGATCAGAAGCAGCCAGCCATGCATGCTTCTGACCAGAGGGCCTACAGGAAGCAGATGTGGCCTCTCCTCTGACTGAAAACTGGCCCACTGCAGGTGTGAGGTGAAACCAAGCCTGTGAGAAGAGGGTCTCGGAAAAACTGAGTTAGGTACGAGCAGCGTCAAAACAGAGAATGCTCTTAGCAAGTACACAAGCTGCATAGAGCGAGCCACAAGAAAGGCCGTGAAGGAAACACAGTGAAAAATCAACAGAACGTGTGGTTAGAGGGCTACAGGTCTGGGGTGACTCGTATCAATCTGTTGTTTTTACATTACCTTGATGCACTTTTTTGAAACATCAGCTTTTATCTAAAGCATTCAAGGGGCATCTAGGTGAGGGACAGGATTCTGAGGAACTATTTCTGATGAGTCAGGTCCCCTGCCATGGCCCTGCTGAAGAATGTGCAGCCACAGGAGAAACTTTGGTGTGGGCGCTTACAGAACCATCACCGGATTTAGACTCTACTGGCTGGGGACGATCCATGGATGAGACAAAGGCCCTGGGCAAACAGCAACTCTCCCTTCCAAGAGGCCCTCTCCTCAATTCTCATTCCTTTTGGGCTCTTATTATCCAGGTTTGTGTTTGCTTGCATTGAGGCTCAGCTTCCCTAATGCAATAGAAACAGCAGAGGGTAGAAAAGTGAGCTTTCCTGCAAGCTGTTGACCCCATGAGAGTTGAAGTATAGAAGAGTGAGCCCCAGAGGTGACTAGGAAAGGTATTGACCACGCTTATCTAAGGCTCTTAGCTGCTCACTAGGCCCAGCTGTTGACCTATCTACTGGAGTTAGGCTTAATTGTCAACTTGACCCAAGCTAGAATTACCAGGAAAGAATCTCGGGGAGGGACTGTCTAGATCAGCTTGGCCTGTGGGCGTGTCTGTGGGAGAATATGTTGATTACCTTAATTGATGGGGAGAAGACCAAGCCAGAAAGTGGTGCCTCCATTCCCTGATCTTGGGCCCTGGACTGCATAAGAGCAGAGAGCTAGCTGAGTATTAGACATGCATGCATTCCCTTCCTTCTGCTCTTGACTGTGGATATGACACCAACGGCTGTTTCAGGTTTCTGTCACCGTGTCTCTGCCACAGTAAAAGATGGTGCCTAGCATTGCGGCCTAAACTCAACTCTCTCTCTCCTCTAAGTTGCCTTTTGTCAGGGCAGCAGCAACAGAAATGAACCATGAACAGCATCTTCCCTTTGTCCCTCCTTCTTTTCCTGCACTTAAAAGTTCCTGAGTGCCCAGCGAGCATCAGGCTCTCAGGATACGAGAGTGAGCAAGTATTGGTTAGCACTCAAAGAGTTGACAAAGCTTGGTCTCTGTAAAGCCATTGGGAAGAGGAGTTGGAGGGGGCACACTTACTTGTTGCCTAGGCTCTTGACAGAGCGCTGTTGGCCATGCCCATGGCGTACTGAAGATCTGCATTCCCACGAAGCCCCATGCCCTGCCCATTTCACCAAGTGCACAAATCATCCTCAGCGTCTAGGCTCCTGTTCTTCTCCTCTGCGTGCAGGGTTCTCTATCTCAGATCAGTTTTTTCCCCTCCCTGGGTTCTGCAAATCTACACCATGACTCATGCACGCCTATGCCCCTCCTCCAGACGCTTAGATAGTGTTTGCCTTACCAGCTTCTCCGTACCCACTCAAGCCCAACCTTCAAGGCTCATATAAAAATGTATCTCTGACACTTTTTTGCTGTTGTTGTTTTGTTTTGTTAAGACAGGGTTTCTCTGTGTAGTCCTGGCTGTCCTGGAACTCCCTATGTAGACCAGACTAGCCTCGAACTCAGAGATCTGCCCGACTCTGCCTCCCAAATACTGGGATTAAAGGTGTGTGCCACCACCACCTGGCTTCTCCATGACCTTTTAACATCCAAATGTCTTTCAGCTGAAGCAGCAGTGAGACCGAACACGTGTCCAGGGTAAGATGCCGGGACTAGACAAGGTGAGTGTTGCCAAACTTGGTCACCCAGGCAGATAAACCACAGATATAAGGGCAGGTAGTAGGAATACACAGAAAATGGCCAGAAAAGTGAACAGCCTGCTTTTGCATAATGGTGTGGGTACAAGCCAAAGGAGTTAGATTTGATCCATTTAAGAAACGTAAAAACTTAAGAGCTGGCTTTAAAAAGGTAAAGTTAAAGACTTTTTGCCCCAAAGAGATGATTCAGTAGTTAGGGGTGGGCATCACTAAGCAGGACCACCTGAGCTGGATCACTGGGACCCACGTGGTGGAAGGAGAGAACTGACTCCCACAGCTTGTCCTCTGACCCCTATACTCAGCCTGTGGTATGTGTGTACCCTCACACCTATACCCATTCACCCACACATATGCGCATTCATATAAAATATATGTGAAGATGTTTTTAAGACTTCTCTGAGGTGGCTGGAGGGATAGCTCACCAGTTAAGAGCACGTGCTGCTCATCCAGGAAACCCAAAGCTAGCTCCCAGCGCCTGTACCAGGCGGCTTACAATGGCTTGTAACTTCAGCTTGAAGGGATCAAATCCCCTCTTCTGGCCTCTGCGGGCACCTGCAGACATGTGGAGTATACTCACACAGTCACACACATAAAAAGAATATAATCCTTTTCAAAAGACCTTTTCTGAAGAGGAACGTGGTCAAGTCCATTTCAACCAGCACTGGTCTTCAGAGACAGTCAAGGGTGACAGTGAGTAGATTGTGGAGCCAAATGTCTGAGACCAAAGTCATCCTTGTTTGGCATGCTTTTTAAAACCAGGGAAGCAGGCCTGGTCTGCTTTGGGGCCAGTCAGTGGCCCCTAGAGCAAAATGTGACCCTCTGAGGTCCATCGGGGGCTGACTCCAATTTCAACTTGAAAGAGCTAACATGAGACCTGTTCTGCCTTTGACTCTCCTGGCTGTTGGACAGAGAACTCTGGAGGTCTGCTCAGCCTTCCTGCAGCTAGCTGGAGTTGGGGGGGGGGGCAGAGTTGGGAGGCAGAGGTAGGTGCTGGGGAAGGATTTCATATTTGCCTAGGAAGGCGCAAGGAGTACTTGCCTAGCTGGTCAGTGGTGGCTCACATCTTTAATCCAGCACTCCAGAGGCAGGCAGATAGATCTCTGAGTTCAAGACCAGCCTGGTCTACAGAGTGAGTTCCAGGACAGCCAGGGCTACACAGAGAAACTCTGTTTTGAAAAAACCCACCACCACCACCACCACCACCACCACCCAAAAAAGAAGAAGTGCTTGCCTAGATGTAAAACAATACCCAGGCATCTGTTCATAGACCCTGTCTCTCCCTGAGCAAGCTCTGAGCCCCAGCCAGTTCCTCAGGACCAGACTTGAAAACCTGAGTCTGCAGATGCCACCTCTCTAAGGGAAAGTGAGCTCAGAGTGACCATGCTATCCACAAGGCTGGTGACTTGTCCCAGGTTCACTCAGCAGTGTCTTTGAGCTTCATCCCTCAACAGCCCACCCACCCCTTCCCACTCCATCCCACCTCCAGCTTAGAAAAAGCGACAGGAGCTCCAGACCTCTCTAGCTGTCTTTCCCCTCAAGTCCCTGCCTCTAACCAAAGGAAACAACCCTACAGACAGAGGGGCCAGGGGCTCGATTCTTATCAGGTGCTTTGCCTCGGTGTCCTGAGGACTAGGACCTCCTGCTAGTCCCGCACTCCCACCCTCACCCCTCACCCCTGCATTGTGGCAGAGGGCAGCAAGAGGTTCTACTTACCCTGCCCTCTGCAGGATGCAAAGAGAGAAGAGATATGAACAAGCCACTCTCAACCCTAGGAAGAACTTGCCTTGTCCACCATCACAAAGCTACCTGTGGATGGAGATGTCTGCCCAATGGAGCAGATCTGAAGCCGCCTCAGAAAATCAGAGACTCAATCCAAAAGGAATGGTTAGGATCTGAGGCTTATGAGCAAGCCTGTGAGCCCTGGAGCCTGTGGCTAACAGTGGCTCACAGCGAATACAACTGAGGATTTCTGACTTGGTTGTTGTTCAAGTGCTCTCGGGAGAGGTGACTGGATCCCTACCACTCCCATAAGCCGCCACATTCAGTGGACTCTTCCTGACTGTGAAAACAGGACAGAAGGTCCTAGAATTGACGGGCATGCAGAGTCAGAAGTCACCAGGAAGAAGCGGCTGACCCTGCCTCCTCAGTCACAGCCTGCCCTCAGCCTCTTGCCACAGATCTGCTTCTCGATGACCCCCTTCCCTTTTCTTCCAGAAATTGCATGACACTGTCGTATAGTTAAAAGAACTATTCAATGCACTTGCCGAGGCACGGTCAGGTACACTGTATCAGAACATCATCATAGATATCGTTATAGATATACAAATGGGATTTTGGCAGTGGGGGCAAAGAGTTGGGATCAACTCCAAATACAACATGTGCAACTGGGAAGGAGTAGCCAAGGAACCAGAGGCCACAGTGCCTGGAAAGCTACAAAGAGGAGCCTCAGGTTAAGTGGACCTCTTCCTAAACTGGCCTAACAGGACTTGCAGGTTCCAGTGGAGAAGGACCAGACACCACCTGAGAAGTGGTGGAGGAGACAGGTCAGATAAGCAGTGTGATATGGAAGAATGTTCTTGCTCAAGTGAGTTTTGCCGGGTTCTAGGCTAACACGGGCTTCTAGAGGAGAGTGCACGGATGGGTTAAGAAGGTTCACAATCTGCCTGAATTTGGTGAAGTAAATAATCGTCGTCACTGTGCATCCTTACCCTAACAAGTGTGCTGTTAAAGAACACTTACCACCCCTTCCCCCGTCTGCCTTTGAGATTTTTACCCCTGGAGTCTTACTTCGTACTCCATAGTCATCCAAGACAACTAGTTCTGGGATTGAGGCACAAGTGGGCATACCTTCCCAACAACCCTTGATCACAAAAGGCTCCCTCCACCACAACAAAGGGAATGGCAAGCCTGGATGATTTCACAGGGCACCAAGACCTTTAAAGAACAGGTATTTCTCTATTACCAAAAGCATACCAATGGAAACATAGAGGAAATTCTCCTAATTAGTTCCATGAACTGGAAATTAATACAAAAATCATTAGGATTATAAACAATAAAAGAAAACCAAATTTAAATCTTTCTTCAAAACAGTGAGAGAAAAATTCTCAAAAAAATATCTTGACACAGACTCAGGAACGTATTAAACAAAACATAGGATTAGGTAGGGTTCATTCCAGGATGTCGAGAAGGATTGAAAACTAGGAAATCCATTAGTATTAAGTACTATATCTGTGCCTAGAGTTTTCCTGCCTGGCCCACGGTCAGGATAAATCTCTTTCACCTGCCAGTCCCACAGCCGCTCAGACCCAACCAAGTAAACACAGAGACTTATATTGCTTACAAACTGTATGGCCGTGGCAGGCTTCTTGCTAATTGTCCTTACATCTTAAATTAATCCATTTCTATAATTCTGTTCCTTGCCACATGGCTCGTGGCTTACCAGCATCTTTACAGGCTGCTTGTCCTGGCGGTGGCTGGCAGCGTCTGGCAGCGTCTCCTTCCACCTTCCTGCTCTTTTTATTCTCTCTGTTAGTCCCGCCTATACTTCCTGCCTAGCCACTGGCCAATCAGTGTTTTATTAGCAACACATTTGCCATACAGAACATCCCACAGCATATATCTGTATTTTAAAGCATGTGGTCATTTCTTTTTTTTTTCCTGAAAATGTCTGTGCATTTATTAAATATATGGATACATAATTTTTTTTGAAGTTTTCTTTTTATTATGATAAGAAACGTGAAAAAAAACATGACTGATTTTTAAAATGCTCAATAGAATAAAAATGAATGTATTCTTTCTTCCTTCACATAATTATGTACACTCAGCTCCGAAGCTAATGTCTCTTTTGATGACAAACCACTATAGGTATTTCCACTAAAATCAGGAATGAAGTACCGGAGTACTAGGCAATCCAATTAAGACCAGCATTTGAAGGTATAATTAGAAACAAGGAAATAGAATTATTTCTAGTTATAGCTGATTATGTGTGTTAAAGACTCAGTGGTAAGAAAAAAAAATACCATTAGCAACAACACTTTTGTAAGCTGGCCGTATATAAGATTAGGATAAATAAACAAACAGTCTCTCTATATGCAACTAGTAAAGGGTTAACGGCTATTTTGAAAGAAAACACCTACTTACCTGCAAAGGCAGAGGGAAGAGCCAGAAGATGTACAAAAGCCATAGAAAGAAAACTTTGCTCCAGTGAACTTTCTATCCATATGTATGGGGGGAGGGGTGCACGAAATCATGGGTGTGGAGGTCAGGGGACACCTGGAGAGAGTCCTTTCACTCCCTCCACCACGTGGGTCCTGGGGGTCAAACTCAGGTCATATGGATGGGTGACAGATGTCTCTACTGACAGTGCCCTCTCACCACCCCAAAATATATTTCAAATGTGTTGAACGCACAGGTGAATTCCTTTAAAACCCTGTAGCCACAAAACGTAATCACAAAATTGGCAGGAAAAATGGATGGACTTAGGATGGATCTTATTAAGTGGGGTCTCCTAACCTCAGAAAAGAAACAATAGCATGTCCTCCTTTATAGTCAGACTCTAACCAACAGTGTAGAAGGTTTGGGTGTGTCTGGGTAAGTTTCTACATTGGGTTAATTGAGGTGGAAAAATCCACTGTATCTGTGGGTGGTACCATTCCTTAGGCCGGGATCTCGGACTGAATAAAAAGAAGGAAGCAAGCTGACCACCAGAATTCATGTCTCTCTGCTTCCTGACTACAGGTGCAGGTGACCAGCCGCCTCCAACACCTGCCACTCTGTCTTCCTGACTACAGGTGCAGGTGACCAGCTGCCTCCAACACCTGCCACTGTGTCTTCCTAATTACAGATGGAGGTGACCAGCTGCCTCCAGCACCTGCCACCATGTCTTCCTGACTACAGGTACAGGTGACCAGCTGCCTCCAACACCTGCCACTCTGTCTTCCTAATTACAGATGGAGGTGACCAGCTGCCTCCAGCACCTGCCACCGTGTCTTCCTGATTACAGGTGCAGGTGACCAGCTGCCTCCAACACCTGTCACTCTGTCTTCCTGACTGACTACAGATGCAGGTGACCAGCTGCCTCCAACACCTGCCACTGTGTCTTCCTGACTACAGGTGCAGGTGACCAGCTGCCTCCAACACCTGCCACTGTGTCTTCCTCACCATGATGGACCCAGAGTCTCAGTATGAGCAGAACAAACCTTCCTGCAGTCCCTTTTGACAGGTAGTTCATCAAAGTAATGAAAAAGTGACTGATGTCCCTTAACATACAGAATTCCCAGAAGTCAAAATGAAAAGGCCAACAACCACTAACGTATCAAAGTAGTGGGCTGACAGTGCATTGAAAAAGACATAGCAGTGTTCCTAAATCACGCGGCTAGTTCTCAGCTTCAGTCTTAAAGGGAGAGGTGAGCATCACAGGTACACTGAGATGCCTGTTTTCCTTCCATCAAATTGATAAAATCAAAATTCGATAGTGGATTCTGTTGGTGAGGCTGTGAAGAAACACGTACTGTGTATGTTGTTGTTAGGGGGGCAAAATGATACAACTTCTTCAGAAAGAAATTCATTGGCATCTTCCAAGACTACGGCTGTGTTTACCCTTTAACCGGAAATGCTACTTCTGTAACTTCAATGAAGTGAATGCAAAAATATAAAATGACACATGACTGAAATTCCTTATTAGAGCATTAGGTTTACAAGTGTTGTTAAAAGGGAAATGAAGTATCTACTAATAGATGAATAATTGAATAGACTAGAAACTTGATATAATGGAAAAACTAGACAACTATTTTAAAAATATTAGGTTGATGGGACTGGACAGATGCTCAGTGGCTAAGACCCAGAGGATCTGAGTTTGATTCCCAACACCCAAAAGGGTAGCTTGTAACTGTCCTTAATTCAAGTTCCTGGGGATTGGACTCCCTGTCCTGGCCTCCATTGGCACCAGGCAAGCAAGTGCTGCATGGCCATACATAAAAGCAAAACACCCATACACATAAAATTAAATAAAAATGAAACCAAGCATAGTGACATAAATGTTTCATATCAGCACTCGGAAGGCAGAAGCAGGTAGATCTCTGTCAGTTCAAGGCCAGCCTGATTAAAAGAAAGAAAGAAAGAAAGAAAGAAAGAAAGAAAGAAAGAAAGAAAGAAAGAAAGAAAGGGAGAAAGGAAGGAAGGAAGGAAGGAAGGAAGGAAGGAAGGAAGGAAGGAAGGGAAAAAGAAAGAGAAAAGGAAAATTGGGTTGAGCCCAGTGTTTTACAGAGTGAATTCTGTAAGATCTTGTCTAAAGAAAAATGAGGTGAGACCTTTGTGGAAAGAAAGGAAAGGGAAGTAAAAATTTGAGTATGCATTTGCCTCTATGTGTGATCTTGTAAAAATTATAAGAAATAACCAGAAATGATTTTTAAACTAATTAGTTATAGTGGAGAACAAAAGGTTGGGGAAGAAAAAAGATTGGGCTGAAAGAGGAATTTCCTCCAAAGTATAATACCTATATGTAACTATATTCAAAAATATATGTTGTGGTCTGAATGTTTGTGTCTAGCCAAAGTTGACATGGGACCTCAGCGTGTAGGTATGAGGATGTGGGATCTCTGGGAAAGTGCCTAGTGATGAGAATGAAGCCTTCAGAAAGTCTGGTACCCTTACTAAAGAGGCTGAAGTCACCACCAAATAATACTGAAGACAAACAACCGAACTGGGTCCAAAAGCAATAGCAATCACTCAAGAAAGCATCCTTCCAAATGAGTTTGAAACTCAGCACTTGGCTTTCCTTTGGTGGGATATTCAGCTGCTCCTTGACTTCTATACCATGCCCCCACCAGCCACCTGTGCTGCGATAAACCCATCAAAAGTGAGGAAATGGGACTTCTGGGTAGACGCTGAATTAGAAGCCCCACTAAAACGTGATGAAAAACCAAGTCGTCAAGGTAACATACAGTGAGTTTTTGCTGCATATTACTGTATACTGTATACTACAAGAGACAAGGTCTACAGACAAATTTATTAAGCTAGGGAAGATCTCTGCAAAAAAGCGGGCAGGAGAGCTGAGAAACAGAGCCCATTTGCAAGCCTTCAGGAATCTGCGGCACAAATTCAAACTAAACTGCCTGGGGGAAAACAGTAGGAACTGACAGGGAGGTACACACATCTCCCCTATACACGGACGCTTGCATGGGACCAGAAGAGGCCATGATGGAGGATGAAGCGTGAGGGGGCAGGGAGGACTATCAGGAAAAGATTAATATTCCCGCTCTTCCCTTCCCCCCACCCAACACACACGAAAACTGCATAGAATACAGATGTTGCAGATGCCAAGGGCCCCCACGCCCCCTGCCCCACGTGTTTGTTGCTCTACTTACAACAACTAGTAAATGGAATCAGCTTAGACCTCCATAAACCAGTGGATGGATGATGAAATCAATGTACATATACATAATAGAATTCTATTCAACTATAAAGGAAAAATTGAAATTATGAATTTGCAGGAAAATATTAAGCGAGGCTCAAGAAGGATTACCACTTCATGTTCCCGCTCACATGCAGATCATGCTTCTCATTTTCATGTATGCATATTTACATGGGAATGGGGGGGTGCAGAGGCAAGAAACTAGAAAGGACTCCTCTGACAGAGGAAGAAATGAAGCTCTGAGGGAAAGCAGGAAGAAAGACACTAGAACACAAGAGACATGAAAATGAGAGTACCCGGGGGAAGGGCTTAGGCGGGGATGGATGGGGCTGGAAGAGACGAGAGAGGAAGGGATGGGAGGGTAGGCAACCAAAACCTACAAGGTGCGAACGCATCACAAGGAGGCCTACTATTTCATGTGCTAAAGCATACAATAATAATAAGTCAAAGTGAGTTTTTAAATGCTGTGTGCTATTTAGGAGATAGACATTTAAAACTGTATCTGTAATTGTATATTTTCATCATAAAGATATCTTTCTTTTGCTCTAGTTAATAAAATGGATGCAATTACACATTAAAAATGAAATACAGATTAGACATTAATAATAACAGCAAACTAATCTTAGTGTGTATTGTTAACTGAGCAGTGTTCCACCAAAATTCTTTTGTTGGGAGGTAGGACTTTAGAATATGACTAAAATAGGGCTTTTGGAGAGGTAATTAAGATACAATGAAGTCATTAGGGTGGTCTTAATCTGACCAGACTAGAGACAACAGTGATAAGCCTACAAGAACACAGCAGAAAGGCAACCATCTGCAAGCCGTTAGTTGAAAGAGGCTTCGGAAGAAACCAAGCCTGCACGACCTTCCTCTCCTGCTTTCAGCCTCCAGGACTGGAAGAAATTCTTATTTGTTGGTTAAGAAAACCTGTGGTGATATTGTGTTCCCCAAAATATTGTGCACCCTAATAAACTTATCTGGGGTTAGAGAACAGAACAGCCACTAGATACAGAGGCCAGAAAATGGTGGCACACACACCTTTAATCCTAGCATTCCAAAGGCAGAGATCCATACGGATCTCTGTGAGTTCAAAGCCACACTGGAAACAGCCAGGCATGGTGACTCATGCCTTTAATCCCAGGAAGTGATGGCAGAAAGTAGAAACATATATAAGGTGTGAAAACCAGGAACTAGAGCCTGGTTAAGCTTTTAGGCTTTTGAGCAATAGTTCAGCTGAGATTCATTCTGGATGAGGACTCAGAGGCTTCCAGTCTGAGGAAACAGGATCAGCTGAGGAATTGGCAAGGTGAGGTGGCTGTGGCTTGTTCTGCTTCTCTGATCTTCCAGCATTCACCCCAATACCAGGCCCTGCATTTGTTTTTATTAATAACACCTTTTAAGATTCGTGCTACAAAAAACAATCTGTGGTAATTTGTTATGACAACCCCAGCAACCCAAAGCAGTATAATAACGATGCAGTTACATAGTGTTAGTCAGATTATCGTCACAACAACAAAACGCAGGAGCTAATCAACTTAAAGAGGAAAGGCTTATTCGGGTTCACACCTTCAGAGGTCACTTGTCTTAACTGCTAATAATTCATGGTGGGATCTCATGGCAGAGACAGCCGGCTTGCCACCTCATGGTGTAGCCTCAAAGGATGGGTAGGGGGAGGCTGAGGGCCGGTGTGGCCTACAGAGGCACACTTCAGGTGATCTGATTTCCTTTCACTAAACCCCTCTTCTTACAGGTTCCATCACTGTCCAGTAAATAGTAGCATAAGCTAGCGGCCAAGCCTTTATCTACAGGAGCTCCAAGATTCGAACTATAGCATACAGAAAAATAATGTTTGGAGATTTCTACTGACTTTTTTTTTTTTTTGCTGTTTTTCAAGACAGGGTTTCTCACAGAGATCCGCCTGGCTCTGCCTCCCAAGTGTTGGGATTAAAGGCATGCACCACTGCCACCTGGCTCTATTAACATTTTTTAAGTATCTTAATATGTCTATATTTTAACTAACAAATGAATGAAGAAAGGAGAACAAATATTGACTGATATTTTAGGTAATAGTAATGTGGGTATTATCTTTCTGCTTCCATGAATTTGAGAGTCATAATAAAACACCAAAATAAAGACACAGGAAACCCTCCATGTTAGCTGGTAGAAGATGTGGGATACACACCAAGGGACTCACAAGGAGAATCCTGCCTGTTTCAGGATTGAATTCCAGGTCTCTTTCTTTTAGAACATCCAAAAGTAATGTAGGGTGCTTAGAGGCAAATTGCACACTGCATTAGGGGAATCACCAATGGTAAAGCTGACAGGGACGAACAGTTAAAAATGAGTTTGGATATGCTGGGATACAGTCTCTGTCTTGTCCATGAACTACTAAACATTTAAGTGTAAATACTGTTCAGCACAGTAATCATTCATACTACTAAAAAGCATACTTGGAAGTATAAAATTAATTTAAGGTGTCATAATAATTAAGAGATCTTTTTTCCTTATATTGACTAGGCAGCCATGAGTCTGAGCTAAGGCCACTTGATTCTGTGTCACAACAAATTTAACAGCACTAACACATTCCATCACGTCAGTCAGTCATCAAGCACAAACTTCCAAGGCAACCTTGCATCATGGTGGATACAAAGAAGAAGTTCACTTCAGGAATTTACAGCTTGTTAAAAGACTTATACCCAGGGGCTGGAGAGATGGCTCAGGGGTTAAGAGCACTGGCAGCTCTTCCAGAGGTCCTGAGTTCAATTCCCAGCAACCACATGGTGGCTCACAACCATCTGTAATGAGATCTGGTGCCCTCTTCTGGCCTGCAGTCATACATGCTGTATACATAATAAATAAATCTTTAAAAAAAAAAAAAGACTTATACCCAAACAAAAATAATATGAGATACAAGACACACAATTGTGAATGGCTGGTTCATACAAGTGAAGGAGTATTTACAGGACAGTCATCTGGATCAGGTAAGGAGATCAGTGGGTGACTGTGTGGGTGAAGCATGGATATCTAAACTCAGAGCAAGAAGCTAACAGCTAAATAATATGAGGGCACCTGCAGAGGCAGCAACAACACGGGCATGAAGCCAATCCCAGTGACGTCACGATGGCAGTGTTGTACCTAGTCTCCTATGCTCCTAAGCAGAACCTCATGGGATGGAACATCAGACCACACTGGCATGAATGTTAAAGAACATGTATTACGGCACGGGCATGGATGGGAGTGGTATTGTGGATTAAGGGAAGGTAAGATAAACAGTCTCATCAAAAAAGAGGTTGCTTCCTCCCAAACTTCTGCCTAAAACAAAAAGAAAAAAGAAAGATTGATACATGTGATTTATTCTCTTGCCCAGGCAGAGATGAGGGATAAATTTAAATGCTCAGTGCTCCTGTCAAAGTGAATAAGGAAGCCATGATTTTTGTGGGCTGGAAGGTGAGGGCAAGTGCCAGCCTCTTGCTCCACAATGAACCTTCTCAGAATAGTCACTCAGGGCCAGCAAGACAGTTCACCAAGTTAGGGTGCCTGGTGCCAAGCTGACAACCTGAGGTCCACCCCTAAAGCCACACATAGTTGAAGGAAAGAACTTTCTCCTACAGGCTGTCCTGACCTCCACACATACAATGTGACAAGTGTCGTCCCCTGCCCCCTGTCCCACAACACACAAAATAAATTGTTGGGGAATAATCTTTTTGTACACTGTGAAAATGTGTCACTCTGGTTGGTTTAATAAAAAGATGAATGGCCAATAGCTAGGCAAGATTTCCAGGCACAGAGGATGCTTGGAAAAATAAGAGGGGAGACACCAGAATGCAGAGTGAGCAGCATGGGCATTACAGAGTAAATATAACTGAGCCACATAAAAGAACATAGATTAAAGAATATGAGTTAATTTAAAAGATCTAGTTAGAAACAAGCCTAAGCTATCAACCAAGCTTTGATAATTGATAATAAGTCTCTATGTTGTGATTTTGGAGCTGGCTCGTGGGGCAGAGAAAGACTAGCTAATCTCTCTCTCTCTCTCTCTCTCTCTATATATATATATATATATATATGTGTGTGTGTGTGTGTGTGTATTTAATAAAAATTTTAGTGTGCAGACCTACATACTTCTTACCTTGCTCAATTAGAGCTGCTCTTCCAGAATATCTGAGGAAAATCTTCAAAAAGTAAGTAAGAAACAATCAAGACATGGGTAAAATTCTTCCAGGGAGTGAAAACCACAAATCAAAATATAGATGTGGCCTCAGGAGCTGCAATTGGCCATAGTCTAAATTTACCTCACCTCTCCTATAAATTCAAGCTTCGTAAAGACCAATACCAACATGGAGTTTTCACACACAGCTGAACCCAGCATGGTCTCTGCTATAGTTTGGATCTGTAATCACAAAGGCTCGTGTGTTGGAGGCTTAGTTCCTAGCTGATGGTACTATTGAGAGAGAAGTGAGCAATATTTATGTGGTGGGGCCTAGTTGGAGATAGTGGATCATTGTGGGGGAGGTACATTAAGAACTCTACCCTGAAGTGGCTCCATCAATGTCTTCAAGGGCTCATTCTCAATGACTTAACTTCCTTCCTCAAGGCTCAACTCCTCAAAACTTCCGCCACCACCCCACCGCTTTCTCAGCACCACAGGCTGAGAAAAAAAGCCTTGGGGAGCACTACAGATTGAAGGTACAGCACAGTGGGAAGGGGTCTTTCAGGTCTGTTAAGGGCGGTGTAGAGGAATGAAAGATTTACTTTTGGCTTGTGGTTTTGCTATAGGTTCTCCTCAGCTTCTTAGGTCCTGTAATCCCCACAAAGAATTCAGAGAAGACAACACACAATGTTCCTAAGCAGAGTAAGTCACTCTCACGGAGTTGAGTAGACAATGGCCAAGAGGAACATTGCTCTATTGTCTTAGTCTCTGTTCTGTTGCTGTGAAGAGACATCATGACCAAGGCAACTCTTATAAAAGAAAGCATTTGCCTGGAGGCTGGCTTACAGCTTCAGAGGTTTAGTCCGTCAGTTATCACCATGTCAGCGAGCATGATGGCTGTAGGCAGATGTTGGAGCAGTAGCTGAGAGCTTTACATTCTGATTCGTAGGCAGCAGGCAGAGAAATTAGTCTGTCATGGGCTTTGGAAACCTCAAAGTCAATCCCAAATGGCACACTTCCTCCAACAAGGCCACACCTACCCCAAAAAGGCCACATCTCTTAATCTTTCTAATCCTTTTGCTCTCTGGTGACTAAGCATTCAAATATATGAGCCAATAGGGGCCATTCTTATTCAAACCACTACATCCACATTCTAGGATGCTTTTGTACTATTTTAAAGTCTCTGCAACAGACAGCTTTGTGAGGTGCATTTTCCTGTCCAGGGGATAGATAGCCAGGCCCATAGGATTGAATCTTACAGAGCAGTGGTGTGTTCTTGCTCTTAATCAGAAAGCCTCCTGCTGCAACATAATCTGATATCAGGTTTAGGGCTCCAGGAACAAGATTTAGATAGTTATCCATTAAAGACCTTTAGGGCAGTTCAGGAAGTCATTGGCTCCTGCCAGGGCCAAAGACCAGACTGCTCTGACCACTAATTGTAGTCTGTATAGACTTAGCCCTTGACCTTACAAGCTGTTGGTTATGAGGGAGGGGGTCCAGCCCAAATGCCCTCTAATCCTGCATAGAGAGCTACCCAATAGTTTGAGTCCATGTGTCCCTCAGCTTGCTCGTATGGTGGGAGTATGTGGCTGAGCGATGCTCAATTGGGGGAAAAATGAAATAACAGACCCATGCACCTGAGAAACGGGAGC
This sequence comes from Peromyscus nudipes, assembly GCA_902168325.1. Taxonomy (NCBI): domain Eukaryota; kingdom Metazoa; phylum Chordata; class Mammalia; order Rodentia; family Cricetidae; genus Peromyscus; species Peromyscus nudipes. Next base: position 2,046 of record CABHPH010147232.1, on the reverse strand, counting down.
TGGCACAAGCTGACTATAATAGTTCATTCTTGTGCTCAGAGCTTCTTGATTATGGTCTACTTTTCAGTTAATCCCCTCCCCCATGTTCTAATTAAGCACTACCTAATTATCTTGCTCGCTTTTCGTTTCTCAAAGCCCTTGCTATGACTGTAGTGGAGCCTCCGTCGCTGGCTTCAGTGGGCTTCTTAGTTTTGATGGAGCAGCCAGCCAGGTCTGGGAGTCAGGTTGACAGCTGGGATTTGTCCAGTTGGGGGTGAGAAGATGGTTGGTTGTGATAGAAGTGGCCAGGCATGCTTTGGAAACTCTCAGCACCTGCCGTGTGCCCAAACACAGGCCTCTGTGCAAATCCACTCATCCCACGCAAAGCCAGGCTGGGGTTGAGGTCTCTCCAAAAGCTGTGGTCTTTAACTCCTACTGAACCTGCCTACATCCCTGTTCCCTCCTTACCTCAAGCTCCAAACCTGATAATCATGAGTGCTTAGAAGCTCTTGAACTTTGCAAACAAAATAACATTTAATTGGTTAGGCTTAAGACGGCTGTGATGAAACACTATGACCAAAAGCAGCTTGGGGAGGAAATAATTTATTTGGATTATATTTCCATATAAATATTCGTCATGGAAGGAAGTCAGGACAGGAGCTCAAGCAGGGCAGGATCCTGGAGTTAGGAGCTGATGCAACGGCCATGGAGGAGTGCTGCTTACTGGCTTGCTCATTATGGCTTGTTCAGACTGCTTTCTCAGAGGCCCCTGCAGGCTTTCATATACCCTGATCTTATGGAGGCATTTTCTCAATTGAGGCTTCCTCCTCTCTGATAACTGTAGCTTGTGTCAAGTTGACATAAAACTAGCCAGCACAATTAATGTAAATTTTGCTAAGGTGAAACGCATACTTCTTAGACATCAAGCATTGCTCCAAGTGCTTCGTGAGACAAATCATATTAATGTTCCACTGGGCAGCTGAGGGACCTGGAATGGAGAAGTCAGACAACATGGCCTAGATCCCATAGCTGGTAAGAAGTAAAATCTGAACTTGAACCAACCCATAGTCCACATTCACTTGTGGTACCTCATGGAAGGCTGCTTGCTCTCCTTTGATCGGGGTCTTTGGGATACATCTGTACTGAGGGAAGCTCTGTCTGGAAGCAAAAATGGAGACACATGTCCCTGTCCTCATGATGCTTTCAAAAACCTTACAGGTTCCTTGAGAAATCAAGACTAATGCAAATGGAGTAATTAGAAAAATCTTAGCAGACAGCCTGTAATTAGCTGTAATGCAATATCCCCATGGCTAAGGAAAACCGCTTCCTGGTGGAGGCCCTGAGACCTAACCCCCACCTCCAGAGCTATAATCACTCTTTTAAAAATTCAGAATCTGGGTCAGACGGGGCCCTGGGCCTGCAATCTGCTGCTGTAATTCTCTCTTCCAAGGAATCCCACCTGACCTAATGGCACATCCACGAAATAGCTCTATAAAGGAGCACTGAACGTAATTTCTCTACTTTTCTCAAACAACTGAGAGCATCATTTTAAACCTACGTTAGTGGATCTCAAGTACCACAAGCCATAACTGGGGCCCTTGGCCTTCAGCCCCATCTTCTCCACAGGCCTCTCTCAGTTCCTTAAGTCTACCTGCCGCAGTTTGTCTGACACAGACAATGGGGAAGGAAAACTCAAGAGGAATTTCGAAGTCCAAGCTCATTGCCATAGTGGTGGAACAAAGTAGTCCGAAACTTATGACTTAAAATAACAATGATACTATCACCATTTTTGCAGGTGGCGCATCCTCAGCTGAGTGTGTGTGCTCCTTTACCCAGGCTGCATAATGATGTACTGCAAGTTACAAAGCAAAGACGTCAACCACAGAAATAGATCCTCTCATAGTCCTGGAGGCTAGAGAGCCAAGAACAATGCACTGGCCTGGCTGATTGCTTCCCAGGACTCTCTCCCTGACTTGTAGATGATAGCATTTTCTCTGTGTCTCTGCATGCCCATTGCATGCACGTGCGTGTGTGTGTGTGTGTGTGTGTGTGTGTGTGTGTGTGTGT
>CABHPH010147231.1:11892-28922 GCA_902168325.1 Peromyscus nudipes | reverse complement strand
GAGAGATTTGTCCTGACTGTGGGCCCGATAGGAAAACTCTAGCTACAGTCTATTAATAATGCAAGGAAAAAATTGAGTACTTCACTTGTAGTACCCCATAAGCCCTAAATGGCTTCCAGTAATATTAACTAATATTCATTATTTATATTCATTCATCAAGTTGTATAAAATACGATACTACTTCAAGATATGTTTTATGCTTTACTAATACATTTCTGAAAGTTATAATGTATTAATATCCCTATTATAAGAATTGATCTTTAGAATCTATTGTTCACTATTTCCTTTCATTCTCTTTTCTTTTTTCCTATGTTCTGTTATCTATTTTTCCTCATACTTCCTTTTTTCCTTCCTTTATCACACTCCATGATGAAAAGCATGCCTGACAGTGTTCAGGTAACAAGAACATATAGGACATGGGCCAAGGGGTAAAGAAAACACTATTGTTTTGGCAAAAGAACAAAGCAATAAATAAATCCTATTGATTTTCTGCTATATGCTTAGATCAGTACCTCACTCAGCCATCATCAGAGATGCCTCTGCTATTAGTAGACAGGAAAAAACAGAGACACCCCCCTCTCCCAAATGGAAAATGTGAACAGAATGAGGGGCATTGGAACATTCAGTCCAAAATGGGAAGCCTTCATCAAACATCTCACTTCAGGAATCAGGGAATTCTATGAAAGAGGATGGACAAAGATTTCATGAGTCAGAGGGGATGGATGACACCAAAGAAATGATGACTCCCATACGCATCAAGATTGACACATATGTGAACTCATGGATACTGTGGTTGTATACACAGGGCCTGTCAAGATTCAAGTGTGACGAGGTTTCAGTACTGAGAGAACGAAGTGGACCAGAGCACTCATCCCTATAATTTCTCTCTTGTATTTCTTTGTTTGGGCATCATTGTTTTATTGTCTTACTGATCTTTTGCTTGTACATTATGGTTTCTGATTTTGTTTTGTAATGTTTTGGTGAGTGTCTGTTTCTTGGTGTGTGTGTGCTCACACATGCATCTGTGTCTGTGTTTTGTGTATGTGTGTATTTATGGTGTATTTCTTCTTCATTTTTTATTGTTTATTTATTTAGCCTGTTTATTTTATACCAGAGATAGAGAAAGGAAGTGTGTGGAACTGGGTGAAATCTTTGATCAGAATATATTTTACAACAGTATTTTCAATAAATAAATAAATATATATGTATATATATTAAATTAATTAAGTCAATTTAATTTATCATGTGTGTAGCTGTAATCTGGAAGAATGGTGCAGAATAGCCTAAAGTTTGGTTTCAGCCTGAGAGTTACTTAATGTTGTCAAAGAGAAGGGCTAAGAGAAGATTAAAATAATCTGTTTTCCATGTCTTAACCACCTACAAAAAGCTACAGGATGAGAGAAGGATTAACTGGGAGAGGCTCAAGAATTGTTTACTTAAGACGATGATCAGAACATGGCCTCAAGGTGTTTTCGGTGAACACAGGTTGAAGGTATTCTAGAAGATATTAAACATTCAATTTTATTTAAAGCGAGTATCACTTTCTGCTGTCTCCTACCCATTTGTATTCATAAAACATTAATTGTTCAAAATGATTATTAAGTGGCTGTTTTTATGATTTTAAAAATATGTGTCTTGGGGTGCCAAGATGCCTAAATTTTAAAGGAATTTTTCTTTTAAAATTGTTGCCTGGGCTCTCTTTCCCCCAACCTTTGCCCTCTATTACCCACCCCTAACCCCCAGTTTGCTCATTGGATCAGGAACAGAGTGGGAGAACAAGGAAAGAGATACCATGATAAATGAAGACCCCATGGGAATAAGAAGAAGCAGAGTGCTAGAGAGGTCCCCAGGAATTGGCAAAGATAATTCCACTATAGACTACTGGTAATGATCGAGAGAGTGCCTGAGCTGACCTACTGTGGTGATCTGATGGCCAAACACCCTAACTGTCATGATAGAACTCTCATCCAGTGACTGATGGAAGCAGATGCAAAGATCCACAGCCAAACCCCAGGTGGAGCTCCAGGAGTCCAATCAGTGAGAGAGAGGAGGGATTGTATGAGCAAGAGATATTGAGACCATGATTGGAAAAAGCACAGGGACAAATAGCCAAACTAGTGGAAACACATGAACTGTGAACTAATAGCGGAGGAGACTCCATGGAACTGGATCAGGCCCTGTGGATAAGTGAGACAGTTGATGAGCTTGAACTGTTTAGGAGACCTCCAGGCAGTGGGACCAGGACCTGTCCTTAGTGCCTGAGCTGGCTCTTTGGAACCTGGGGCCTATGCAGGGACACTTTGCTCAGTCTGGGAGGAGGGGACTGGACCTGCCTGGACTGAATCTACCAGGCTGAGCTGAATCCCCAGGGGAGTCCTTGCCCTGGAGGAGATGAGAATGGTGAGTGGGCTGGGGGGAGTGGGGGGCAGGAGGAGGGAGGACAGGGGAATCGTGGCTGATATGTAAAATTAAATTAATTATAAAATAAAACTATTTATAAAAAATAAAAAAAATATTGCCTGGGTTAGAACCTCGGGTTCCATATGATAACAAGAAAAATACTACTTCCAAGGTTCATGATACATGGGCAAACACATACACATATGCACACACACACACACACACACACACATTAAAAATTAAACATTAAAATAGAGTAAATGTTAAAAAAAACCAATATCTTCAAAGTCATCATCCCCCCAATGTTAATCTTTTGTCTATCAAAGGAGAGAAATCTAATAAAGAAACCAGATTGCCTTACTTCAGACCATGGCAATTTTATGAAATCATGTCGTTTTCCAGAGAAATAAAATTACTTAAGTCATTATCTTTGCTTTATTTTCATGACAGTGTTACCATGATATAAATAAGCATAAAAACAGAATTCAACTCCTGTTAGCTAATATGTTAAAACTTATGGAATCTAAACAAACTTAGAAAACCCTGTTAAGCCAATATAAAAATCAAAAGAATATAGCATAACAAGTTATCTTCTTTTATTGAAAAAAATAATAATGATTCCAACCTAAGGCACTGTCTCATAGGCCTTTAATACTAATCTTGACTTGAAGCTCAATGTGATGACTCATTTTACCACAGCATTTAATAAAACATTGGAAAGTGTATAAGGACCGTCACTTTAACAAAATATGTGACTTAATAATGATTTTGCACTGATCTTATCACTAGCTTCCTGATTTATCCCAACATACTTATAAATATACAGACACAGCTTCATCCACATGTTCCAAACATTTTTATATAATAGATCATTTAAATGGAAAATTAAAAAAGCAGAGCACACAGAATGTTGCATTGAGGAGATGTAGAAAGGAGCCTTCACTTGTGCAGCACTGGATGACATAAAGACTCAGTTTTTTTTATTTGTTTGTTTGTTTATTTATTTATTTATTTATTTATTTATTTATTTATTTATTTATTTATTGGTTTTTCAAGACAGGGTTTCTCTGTGTAGCTTTGCGCCTTTCCTGGAACTCACTTGGTAGCCCAGGCTGGCCTCGAACTCACAGAGATACGCCTGCCTCTGCCTCCCGAGTGCTAGGATTAAAGGCGTGCGCCACCACCGGCCGGCCGTATTTTATTTTTTAAATAGAGCTACAGAACAAAGTAATAATCCACAATAAAACACCAAAGATCTCCACAGAGAGACAGTCACAAAAAAAAAAAAAAGAAAAGAAAAGAAAAGAAAAAGGAAACAGATTTGGAAATAAAACTCTGGTTTTCAATATAAATGGATGCACTCAGGGGTTAATGGTATACAACAAATGGAATTAAGAAAATTACTTTTATTAAAGAATTTATCCTGGGAAACACCAATGCCTATTCAGATGGGGGAAAACTGTGGGTCTGAGGATAATGCAAAAATCTGAATATAGGTGAAATTTTAGGTGGCAATGGTAGTAGAATTGTGTATTCTAAATGAAGAAAAGACGCTTTGGGGAACCTGTTTCCCATGCTGCATTATTTTACCCAGCTTCTATGCAGAGGAAGGAGGTCAATCATGACTCATGTTGATGTGCCATGCTTTGTTCAAGCCTATGGCCCGCCCCTTTCTGAAAGGAGATGGAGGAGGAGTGGATGGGGAGTGGGGTAGATGAGAGTCTGGAGTAGGGGGGTGCGGTTGTGAAGGTGGTAGGAGGGAACCCAAAGAGAGGAGGGAGGGGAAACTGTGGTCGGTACGTAAAATAACTGGAAAAAAAAATACTTAAATGAAATTTTTAAAAAAGCACCACATTAATTTCCATAGTGACTGCTCCAATTTACATTCATTCCAAAAATGAATAATCATTTCCTTTTTCCACATCCACACCAGCATTTATTGACATTTTAAAAAAATACTGGAGTTAGTCATTTTGATTAAGTTGAATGATGGGTAATATTTTGAACATTTTGAAGTGTTTGTTAACCATTTGTATTTCTTCTTTTGATAACTCTTTATAAAAATCAATATTCCATTTTTTGACTGGGTTGTACGTTTATTAGGGAATAAAAATAAATACCTGTCCAGCACATCTTAATTGAGATTCTACTTCAGTTTCTATATTGCATAAGCACTGTCTGAGATTATACCCAATTATGAATTTACTTTATATAAATGAATGATGACTCATTTCCCAGAACAATACAAAAATTTGTAGTCCACAGCCTTGCCCATCACCTAGAAATATCATGTCTGGTTTTTGTAATATTTTTATATTCTTTCTGATGACTCTTTCTAATACAAATAAAAAATGTCCAAATTGAGTAATAATATGGCTGTGGAAAGTATTATTTATTTGATAATTCTTATCTGTGAAACTTTCATTTAATTTTAGTTTGTCTAATTTATAGTTGGCAATAATTTATAATTGGAATAGATCAATATTTTCCATTATGGAATAATCAGCTTTCTTCTTTAATAACACTTGATGTAATTAAAGTTGAACAAAAAATTAATGCAATTCTTTTGCAACTGAAATGATCAGGAAAATTTCTGCATGTTTGTATCATATATAATTTCATGACAAATAAAACATCAAACACTGGTATATCTACAACATTATCTTATTGTTAAAATTCAGTAGAAATACTTTTATGAGATAAATTCAGTGACACAACTTTCCTATTATTTATGCAATATAATCTTATCAAATTACCACTATAAACAACCTTGTATTTCCCAATTTTGTATGGCCTCTTCCACATCCCTTTTCTTCAGACTGCAAATCAGACATTTTAGCAAGGGAATCACAGGGTATCAGAGTGTGAGGCTATTTTTTTATAGAGAGAGTAGGAAGAACCTGGGTGGAAATATATAAAGAACATATTTCCTTCAATAATCACAACTGAAGTCAGGTGGGAGGCATAAGGGGAGAGATCTTTGAACCTCTCCTTTACGGAGCAGTTCTTCCGGATTTGTGAGATGATGTAACAATAAGAGAAATGGATTCCATAATGGTACTGTGCTCTATGAACCCAAAATTGTGAATGTAGTTAACTCTTCGACCTGTATATCTGAGCAAGAAAGTGGTGGGATATGAGGAATGTCTTTGAAAAAACAGAAACAAAAAACAAAGATTTATCTCATTAGACCCACAGACGTATAATTCAAAGTACATTATAGTGTGTATTACACTATCTGCAGTTCGTACTAGGCAAATTCCTGCCAGGAGTTAGTAGGAAGCTCTCCTGGACATGTGTATTACAAACAGCAAGGATGGCTGATGGCCTAGTACTGACCACAAGTCATCATTGCCAGCAGGGTGCATTCAATATCTATAAAGATACAAAGAAAAGCTGCAAGGCCAATAAAAAAATAGATTTGGCTTTGGCCAGTAGGTCCACCAGCATCTTTGGTTTGATAGCAGTGGAATAGCAAAGGACCAAGAAAAAGAAATGGCTGAGGAAAAAGTACACTGGCGTGTAGAGCTGGGATCCATCCTTATGTACATACATTCTTATGTACATACATTACAAAGCCATGTTTGGCTTGGAGATACATATCATGTAGCACTTGGAACTACATGATTTGCCAAATTTGTCCTATGAACAAAGGAGCTTGTGAAATTTTCAAAAATAAAAACAAAATAAATATAACTTACATAGAATCTTTAGTTTCTATTATATCCCATCAGCAGAGGTATTAAAGGGAGAGTTTAAGAGACAAATATCCCAGGTTATAGTGTTTTCTTCTCAATCATTGCTTCCATGATTATCATCAAACCCATTTATTTTTGTGTTTTATTTTCTTGTGCATTAATATGGTAATAATACACACACACACACACACACACACGCACACACATATATATAAAATCTGAAAACAGACAAGATCATGTAAATCATTGAAATAGATTAAGATATGCTCAGCATCATCAAGCATTTATGTTTTCAATATTTACTCAGCACAAGATAAATAATGTATATTTTGAACTAAAAATTTGTGCTAAAAATCACTGTATGTATTTATACATGAATATAAATAGAAAAAAGAACATTCTTAATAGAGACAAACTTCAAGTATTCAAATATCTATAAACACTGTAGATGAACTACATCTCACCCCAACGAACAAGTTTGAGTCATCTAAATGCTGATGCTAGTAAAAAAATAATTGACTCAATTTACCACTTACATGTTATTTCAACAGAGCAGTGAAATTTTGTTTCAGGCTTGTATTTGGCTGCACTCACCACAATCAATAAAATCCTTAGGGATGTAGAACACATTATCCATTTTAAACACTTGTACTCAATCATATGTTTTGCTTTGTAACTTACTATGTAAAAATAATGATTCAATCCATCATAAGTTAAAGTCTTATTTAATAATAATTTAATGTATAAAATCATGGTTAACATTAAAATAATAAAAGTCAAAAAATAAAAGTGTTTATGCATAAGTTTAAGTTTAGATCAATTTAATTCTGGGCAGTAAAGTTTACAAGATTTAATGGTCAGTTTGTGATTGTTACATGGTCACAAAGTAGAAGATCAAACAAAAAATATAGGCCAAATGTCTCTGATGAATAGATACAAAAAGTATGAATAAAGTACTTGAAAACAAAATTTAAGAATATGTCAAAATGATAATCTACCATCACCAAGTAGGCTCCATGCCAGAGATGAAGGAATAGTTCAATATATGTAAAGCAATAAATACGATGCCACCACTTAAATACAGTAAAGGACAGAAAACACATGAATATAGCATTTGATGCAGAAAAATGATCTTTGATAAAAATATAATATCCATTCATGATGAATGTCCTAAAGATTTTTGGGATAGAAGACTCATATGTCCTTATAATAAAAGCAATTAATACTAAGTACACTGCCAATTTCAACTTAAGTGGAGTAAGATCTAAGAATTTGCAAAAAAAAAAATTGGAATAGGACGAGGACATCCATTCTCCCCATTACAATTCAACATTGTATTTGAAATATTAGCAAGAATAAGTAAAACTAGAAGATAAAGGGCAATTAAATAAGAAAGAAAGGAGTCAAAGTAAGTTTATTAGCCAATGAAAGATTATTTCAACAAATACCTTATAGACTTCACCAGGAAACCCCAACAGATGATGAATCCTTTAGCAAATCAGCAAAATAAAAAATTAACACACTGAAATCAGTAGCCTTCTTTTGTGCCAACAACAAACATACTGAAGAAAAAAATCAGGGAAATAACCAAATTCACAATAACCTCAAAACACACACACACACACACACAAACACACACACACACACACACACACACAAATAAATAAACAATAAATAAATAAATAATAAATAATTTAAAAAATTAAAAAAAATAAAAAACCCAATACCAAACAAACAAACAACAACAAAAAACTATGAAATAAATCTAACCAAAAATATGAAAGACTTTCAGGGAACACTTTAGGACAATGAGAAATGAAACTGAAGAATATACCAGAGAACAGAAGGACCTCATTTATTCTTGGATAGGTAGGATTAATATTTGGAAAGCCATCATACTAAAAGCCATCTCATATCAATGAAATTGCCATCAAAATTTCAGTGAGTGAGTACCAGAACAACCAGGACTACATGGAGAAGCCCTATCTCGTAAAATCAAACCAACTAAACAGACAAAAATTTAGCAGGGCCATGATGGTACATGCCTTTAATCTCAGCACTCAGATGGCAGAGGCAGGTGGGTCTCTGAGTTTGAGGCCAGCCTGATTTACAGAATGAGTTCCAGGACAGCCAGGGCTACACAACACAGTAAAACTTTATCTAGAACAAAACAAAATGAAACAAAAATTGCAATGAGATCTTTCACAGAAAATGAAAAAAAAATCTTGAATTAAATATGGAAACACAAGAGACTCCAGGTATCCAAAACCTTTTAAAAAATAAAAAGGCCAAAAAATAAAACTACTTATATACAAAGAAAATAAAGATGGCAAAAAGGATCATTTATTCATAATAGTGGAAGTCTTGTATTCTCAAAATGAAAACTAAAATGAGGAGTTCAGGAAGTTGTTTTTGCTTGTTTTTTTTTAAACTATGAAAGAACTCTAGCATATGATTCCAGAAATGTAAGTCATTTAAACCTGAATTGTAATTTTACCACTCTTTTTAACACAAGCTTGGTAAAATAATTCTTGCTTGAAATTATTTAGAAATTTTATTTCAATAGACACAAATACACTTGACTAGTTATCATACTGGTCTACATATCAAGCCCACATTTTGAAAATCATAACTGTAACTCCTTGTAATGTTGTTTCTCACATGTGAATGAAAACATGAATTAGAATATCTACTCTTTGATCTTACAAGTTTCTTGTGTATGCATGAGTTCAGAAGCCCTATTAAGCTGTCGAAAATAAAGAAGGAAAATCTTTCATTTTCCATTTCTAAGTAAAGTTCCTTGCAAATCACTTGATTTGAAGTTGTTAGATATTTAAAAGAATAGTAAAGATATTAAATGTTAAATTGTTTTTAACTTTCAAAATTACAGCTCTTGTGTGTTCATCCAAATTGACTAGACTATGTAGCATGAGTCTTAGAGAAACTTATTAATAAAATCAAACCTGAGGCCAGTTATTGGGGTGAACACTGGAAGGTCAGAGAGACAGAATAAGCCACAGCTACCTCACCTCGCCGGATCCTCAGCTGGTCTTGTTTCTGAATCAGAATCTCTGAGTCCTCATCCAGAATGGGTCTCAGCTGAACTGCTGCTTGAAAGCCTGAATGCTTAACCAGGCCAAATGCTTCTCCAGGCCAAATGCTTAACCAGGCCAAAATGCCTCTAGTTTCTGGTCCTCACGCCTTATATATCTTTCTGCTTTCTACCACTACTCCCTGGGATTAAAGGCTGGCTTTCTGGGATTAAAGGCGTGGGTCACCATGCCTGGCCATTTCCAATGTGGCCTTGAACTCACAGAGATCCAGAGGGATTTCTGTCTCTAGAATACTAGGATTAAAGGCGTGTGCTACCACTGCCTATCCTCATATTTAATATTGTGGCTGCTCTGTCTCTGACCCCAGATAAGTTTATTAGCATGCACAATATTTGGGGGAATACAATACCACATTTCCTCTCTTTTTGTCTAACATTTAAAAAAAGCTTATAACTAATACAAGAAAAATTATGTCCAATAAGTATATACAATATACACAGTCAAGATTACATTAACGATGTCTAGTCCATTAACATTTGTCAGATTCAGACAAAAAAACTCCACTATATATATTAACAATGTCCAGTCCAGTAACATTTGACAAATTCAGACAAAAAAAAATTTTCATTACTTATCCTATTTAAAACAAGTAATTCCTTCTTAAAAGTAGATGCCATAACCTCCCTTTTTACCTTATCAAGACTACATCAATTTTTAGCAATATAATGCAATTATATATACTATGGACTGAAGTCCCTGGAATGAAGTCACACCCTACATTGAGCATTATTCAAAGCCTGGTTGATAGAATAAAATGGTTGAGGAGGGGTAAGAATGTTGCATGTCCAGATGCTAATTACAAATTATCTTGGGTTATCATTAGCTCCTGTAATAATCTCTGATAGGTATGTTTTTTTTTGTTTATTTGTTTTTTTATTTAGCTTGGTTTTAGCTGTTGTTGCTAACTTGATATAAACTTGAGTCATGTAAGAATAGGGAACCTCAGTTGAGAAAATGATGGCATCAGATCAACAAGTCTGTGACATTTTCTTTATTAATGATTGATGATGTGGGAGGGAGCAGTCCAATAACGATAGTCCTGACACCTGGAAGGTTTTCCTGAGTTGTGTAAGAAAGCAAGGAAATCTATGTTTAATAATTCAGGCAGTTTATCATATAAAGTAAGTATATGGTTAGGATACCTACAGAAATTCTTAAGTTGTTTTTATGGAAAATCAATATCAGCAATTTTCATATGCTTAACAGATAAACATTTATTTCCTTTTAGATTTATGTAATCTTTTTAAAAGCTACTGAAGCAAAGATGGAAAAATTACTCTAAATTTTAATATTATACATAGATAACTAATAGATCGCACTAAAGACTTAAGTTCGTAGAGTCTATATTTTTAAATTTTATGAGATAAAAATCAATTTTCACTCATAAAAGCTTATGTATATTAAAAAGTTGTTAAAATTGACACTACTCATGCATCAAATTGACACAATCTAAATAGAATCAACAAGAAACAACTACCACTAGCTCTGAAAACATACACACACACATATATATATGTATGTATATATATATATATATATATATATATATATATATATATATATATATAGAGAGAGAGAGAGAGAGAGAGAGAGGTTATGAATTTGAAAAAGACCAAGTTGGGTATCTAGCAGGTTTGGAGGGAGGGAATAGAAAGGTAATGCTATGGAATTATATTATATTCTCAAAATTAAGATTTTACAAAAGGAAACTGTTATTACTACCCACAAGCTTCATCTTTACTTTCTTTTACTTTGCTGGAGAAACAACAATTTTTTTACTTTTACAAGTCAAGAAAATTAAAATCCACTTTTAGTCAATGTTGTTCACTTTCTGCTTTCCATTAATTTAGTGTTCAAGAATTCAGAAATGTAGATTAATGTTCAAGTAAAAAGTAATAATAAATTAAGACATAACATGCCTTTAAATTAACACTAAGTGATACAGCTGAAGTTGCAACTCACCGTTATTTTTTTTCTGCACTTAATGTGCAATTCTGTTCCTCAGAAGGAAAGTGTTTTAAAGTGCTCTACACTAGAATCAAAACAAAGTAGTTCAACCAAATTCAGCTAATGCTTTTTCCATAGCTATTTAAAAGATACATACAACCAAAATTTCTGATTGGAAAAAATTTTCGCAGATTTTTTTTTGACACTTTAAAACTCGCCTGTGGCTTCCTAAGCTACAATCTCTCAAGAGTCACCATTTTAGTACTGTAGTAAATTAAAGGCAGACTTGACAAAATGGAAGATCTTCTAATGGTTTAAAAAATAGTAATTTTTAAAATTTTGAAATTAATTCTTCATTTAGACATAAAAATCTCTGGATTTTCATTCTCTGTTCTTTAAGTCATCATGTAATGAAACTTCAGTCCTTGGAGCTTATGTCATTTACAGTTAAAACTTTCTCTATCATCCATTCATTAAAATAAAGTTTTTCATTTGATTTTACAATAAAAAATACAGCTTTCTGAGAAGGGTCTACAGGGCTATAGGCACACTAAAATGTTCCAGTAACTAATTAATTGTGTTTAATGCTTGAAAATAGGATAATTATCACTTTATGGGTAGCATGTTTTTTTTCACATGAATTTTTAATTATAACTTTCAAGTTTCAGTTCTGTACCTATTTCAAGCTTAAGAGCATTAAAAAAGTTCAGGGCTTCCTCAAAGCAGTCAAGTACTGCTTACTAGTCTGTGCTGGACCCTTCACATCAGGGTAACAGATGGATTTGTTTTCTTGTAAAAGCCAAATAATAAATTCTTTAGTGTAATTTTTGTCTTAATTGCCATATCTTTTTTTCTCAAAATATTCATCATTGCCTATATTGTGGAAAATAGCCATAGTATATATGTAAATGCATAAATGGACCAACATGGGGCCCATGGCTATGTACAGTCTGTTAAACTTTAATTTAAATCATAACTATCAATGAGGCACATAAACTACTGAGTCAAAATTTTCCTAAAATATGTTACCATAATATGATAAGATGCTTATATTTTAAAGAAGAATGATTAATAATAATTGTATAAAACACTCATCTATCAGTTATTCCATAAAACAGCAGTGCACAAATTTTAAGTAAGAATTTTGTTTACATTTAAGTGATATGTTGCTCCATATTGGAAACTTTATTTCATCTTGCTTTTCCATGGTTTTGAGAATTTGTGCTATTAAAATATTTATATTTAGAGTTAACAGTTGTATGCTCACAAAACATGCACCATCAATAATTTTCACTTTGATGCTTTTTATGATAATACACAGTAATTGGATTCAGCAGTAAACCCAAACACACCTCAGAGGCACTGATTTTCCAAATGGTTCTGTCAAAATTATGTTGAAAGAAAGGAAGCAGTGATTTGATGAGGCATAATACAGTATGATTTAAAAATATGCTTATTGAGCAAAAGACACTAAGTTGTACACACTTTATTTCTTTCATCTGTCTTGGTAACATCACCCATGTTGGTTAAAAAAAAAAAAAAAAACAGTTGTCATTTTGTTATAGATCACGATTTTCCTTCACCTTTTAAAATTTAAGTGACTAGGTGACTCAACCAGGTTGACATAAAGTGACAAACATCTTTCATCTTAAATAGCATTTTTTGATGTCAGTATGGGACTGTGCCACAAATTATTTCAAGTAGAGTTAAAAATATGATTAATTCACTGGATTTAAACCATTTAATTTCTCAAGATAATTTCTTAATTGACTTACTTAATTGAAGTACTTGCCAGAAGACATGCGCTTCATTATATTTCTCTTATTTTTTAATATTTTGGAGAAGTTTTTTATAATTACACTGAATAAATAAGAGTTACATAAAATTAAAAGCTAAGTAAAATGAGCAGGTTTGTTATTTGTTTGATATTATGACAGAGAGTTTTGATAAGTATCCCCAGCTGGCCCAGAACTTACCAAAGAGACCAGATTAGCTTTGAGCACACTGCAATATCCCTGCCTCTGTCTTCTGTGTGTTAGGATTATAGGCGTTTACCACTGAACTCAGCTTTAGGGACATTGTTTATAAAATGGCCTATGTTGACTGAGTTTAACTCCGTTAGTCTTCCTGATAATTAAACTATAAAAAAATAAAACAGTTAAAGTTAAACATAAAAATTTTGTGTCCCTATTTCTAACTTACAAATTATATTCTTTCATATTTTGAAATAAATCATCATAATTCTATGAAATTTTATCATAAAGGTTCTAGTTACTGTATTATTTTTAACAATGAAAAATTGATTTTAGGAGTAATTGACCTACATATAAAGAACTCGACAATTGTTTTGTGTGCTTCTTTTTGGTAACAGGTTGATTGTTTTTCTCTTTTGGGACATGGTTTTATTTTGTTTTCTTGGTTTTGAGGAGGTTTTGTTGTTGTAGTAGGTTTTGTTTGTTTTTTGAGAAAGAACATAAAGTTGGCTGGGTAAGGAGGGGGAGAGGATCTGAAATGACACAGACAAGGGGAAGAATATGATCAAAATATATTTAAATTAAAAACATGTTTTAAATAACAAAAATATCATAAAGAATACGAGTCATGATAATACATTATTTAGTATTATGGATAGCTTACTTTGCTTAGCATGTTTTTATTCATTTGGCAGCAGACAAGTTTAAATGTCATGAGTTATGTTAAGATAATTTAACCATTAAGAACAAAATGATTAACCCTTAAGGTAAAATATAATACGAAATTACATACATAAAAAGTGTGATAGCAATCTCATTATCTAAATCAAAAAACTCATTAGTAAATCATGGATGTATTCCTGTATGCAACAATGAATGAAGTTCAGTGCTGGGAAATCAGCAATGATATAGTACTGAATGCAATATCTATAATTTTGTGAAAGTTTTTATAGTACATTATCAGAAAAATATATTATTTACATTTTTTCAGTTACATTTTAAGTGACAAGTCAAATGTTCCTGAAGAGGAGTCCTTAAAGATGAGCAAGAGCTCTATTGTGGTAAATATCCAATTCCCCAGAAATAATTAAGAAAATAAAATATAACACTAATAAATATTTATGTTTCTTGCTGTCAAGTGTTAATTTTCAAGTGATTGTTTTTTTTTTAATTATGTGAGATGGGCAGAGTTACCTATTGTGTAGATAAGGAAAAATAAATTAGGTCATACTAAGTTTGATGAAAATGCCCTAGTAAATGCCTAGTCTCAAACAGTTTTTTGATTTAAAAACTATATTCCTTCAAAAATGTTCAAAGATACTTTCTTCATTTATAGCTGTTAAAAAGTACTTATAAGTCCCATTCCAGTAAATTGGGATATTTTATATTATCAAGGAAGACATGGATATTTCTTTTAGTGTATAATTTGTAATTTCATATCCATTCAGGAAAAATTAATGTAGTATAATCATTTTCATCAAATGGAGCCAATTATTTGGTGATATTTATGAATTATCACCTTCCTTTATACATGCTATCTATATAACAAACATCATGTCCACTATTAGTCAACTGATACTTGTATCTGAAATAATTTTAAACTAAATGAGTAGATGGACTGAGAGTATTGATATAGGTAGAAAATAAGCGCCAGGTTTATTGGGCCAGGGAGTATTTTGGTATTATTCACACAAAAGCGATGCATGTACAGAGGTCCCCAAGAGCGAGGAGAGATGAGGGTGATATTGAAAACACAGATGTAAGGGCTTGGGATATGCATCTGAGAAGGAGGACATGGATATGACAGAAAACAGCTAAGAGGAAGGACAGACCTCAGAATCTGGTCAAATTTCAACTAGGGGGAAAAAAAGATCAAGGATAAAATTACTGACTCTTGTATGCCTTACTTAAATTTAAGTGACTATGTGACTGAACAAGGTACCAAGATATTACCAATATCTTGCATCTTAAGTAACATGGTTTTCTAGAAGTATACTACAAATTATAAGAAACTGTATAATGAATGCAGAACCCTGCTCACAGAACGCATTGCCTATTTACCTACCAAGCCCTGAACAAATCAAGGGAGTGGGGAGAAACACCACACTCGGCCTCCAGAAAATAGGTTTTTGCACAAGTAACAGATAGATTTCTGACTATCTCATTTAGTTGTTAATTATTTAGTATTGCAAGGGACCATTTTCATATATGTATATAATGCCCTTTAAGTGGATATTCTCTTTCTTAGTGGCTTTTTCTTAGTTTCAATCTTGCTTGTTACTTTACTTCCTTCTAAATTACTTAGTTACTTCTCAGTTACTTAATTACATCTTATTTACTCACTGAGATAGTCTCTCAATCAAATCCAGACCTCAAGATGATGGCTAATCTCACTTGATCTGGGCATTCTTTATTCCCAGCCTTCTGAAGCTGGAGTTACAGGCTGGCTGCCACGCTACCCAGTATTTATGTGGGTTCTTCAAACCCAATGCACATGCTGTGTGGCATAAACTATAACTTTCAAGCAACACCCAAGCTCCTTTACAGATCTTTTATTTTTCTCTTTCTGAGTCTTCTTGATTTTTTTATTTTGTTTGTAATAACAGCAACACTTTCCTTTGTGGCAAAGTATAAGCCATAGAGCAAAGAGCATGACACTGATTTTAAAAATTGAAACCTGGCCCCAGGATTTATTTCCTGCATTAATCCTATGACATTGACCATGTCCATTAGACACTATAGATAGATTATATATAGTGATATATATATATATATATAGATAGATAGATAGATAGATGATAGATACATAGATGATAGATAGATGATAGATGATAGATAGATGATAGATGATAGATAAATTGATAGAGAGATAGATAGATAGATAGATAGATGATAGATAAATTGATAGAGAGATAGATAGATAGATAGATGATAGATAGATAGAGTGAGTGAATAATTCATGGATCAAAAAGTTGCCATGGTGTGCTTTTATAATAATTATGAATCAAAAAGTTGCTATGGAGTGCTTTTATAATAATTATGAAAGTAGATTGTGTTTTTCTGCATAGCAGACAAAAATTAGCTCAAACTACCTCACAATTAATACTAAATTTTCAATTAGATCTTCATGACACCAAAGAACCACTATTAAAATATTGTACCTTTCAAGATAAGGTAGATTTTACCTTCATAGTAGAGGGAAAAGACCAAGTACTGGAAGTGATGGAGAGAACACAGCAATCAGCTTCAAGATTGTAGACAGTAGCAAAGTCGGACAGAGCTTGATAAACAGTTTTCAGAAACGTTGTGGGCATGACTTTGCAAACACAACTCTAGGTTCATTCATTTCCCTCAATATTTCTTTTTTTTGGGGGCGGGGATTCAAGACAGGGTTTCTCTGTGTAGCTTTGCGCCTTTCCTGGAACTCGCTTTGGAGACCAGGCTGGCCTCAAACTCACAGAGATCCACCTGCCTCTGCCTCCCAAGTGCTGGGATTAAAGGCTTGCGCCACCACCACCCAGCTCCCTCAATATTTCAATGAGGAGTAAGACTGTAGTACAACAGTAAACACATGAGAAATTACCACTTGAGGGAAAAGTAGATACATTTTATAAACATTCTGTTCTTACAATCAGCTGCCTTCCTACTACATATTCAAAACTTACAAAGTAACTGTTGAAATGTATTAATATTTTACATATTCCTTTTGAGATAATATAATGATTTGAAAGTTTTAAAAAACACGTCACTGCTGTGGGATGTTCTGTATGACAAATATGTTAATAAATAAAACACTGATTGGCCAGTAGCCAGACAGGAAGTATAGGTGGGACTAACAGAAAGAAAGATTGCGGGACAGGAAGGTGGAGGAAGACACTGCCAGCCACCGCCAGGACAAG
>CABHPH010147231.1:0-11792 GCA_902168325.1 Peromyscus nudipes | reverse complement strand
AAAAAAAAAAAAAAAAAAAGAACAGTTAGCAATAAGCCTGCCATGGCCATACAGTTTATAAGTAATATAAGCATCTAAGTGATTATTTTATACGTGGGTTGTGGAACTGCGGGGTTTGGTGGGACCTGGAGAGAAGCTCTCCAGCAACATGTCACTATTAAATGACTTGTAAAGTAGCTAGAGTATCATGTAACATTTTTTTTTGTTCTCCTGAAATGATTGATCATCTTATTAGTGAATCACAAAAAAAAAAAAAATGATGCTTAGCCATAATGGGACAGAAAATTTTAAATATCCCATTTTGACCATTAGACATCCTTCCAGCTTTTCATTATTTAGTCCAAGTATTGTCATGAAAATGAATTTGTCAATGTTACAGAGATAAATGAGTGAACAGATCAGACAGAGCTATCTGCTGGTTCTTCAGAGGAAATCATCTCATTGTCCTGTTACATCAGTGATGAAGCTGTCTGGGTTTTATGAGCATCTCTTTCCATTTAGTCACTTTAAAATATTAATGACACCATGATTTAACCTCAAAGGAAGTTTGAGAAGGTTCTTTGAAAATACTTCCAAGGTTGAAGGCAGAAATAAGACTAATCAAATTATCTAAAAGATTAGGATACTTATGAAAGTTCATAAAGACATTAATGTTAAGCTAAAAAGTATAAGTCAATATTATCATTCAGAGTCTCACAATATTCAAATTTTATGCATAAAATATTGGAATTGGTAATCATCTACTAATACAATCCAAATAGGTTTTCTTTTCCATCTGTAATTTATTAGCGAGAGTATTGTATCTTAAACTGTGTGAGTCATTTTGTTTCATGTGGTATGACTTAAATGCAGTAAATTGAGTCCTTAAAGATTGATTCTATGAACGTAAAGAACCAATGACTTTCACTGGAAAGTTATTTTTTGAAAAGTTAGTACCTATGAGGTGGCTCACCTAGTACAAGTGCTTGCCACAAAGGCAGACAACATAAACTCAATTCCAATTCCCAGGAGTCACATGATGAAAAGAGAATCAACCACCACAATAGAAAGACTTATGACTGCCACACATGTACAGCCATGACAAGCAAAATTTACTACCTCAGAAGAACTAAACCTTGGTACATCAAAACATCAGTTATGCATATATTTTATCTCTCTGACCTAGGGATTTATGTTCTGATCCTAAAGATAAAAGTATGTTTTTCTCTATAGCATTTGTGATTCAGATAAGATTGTTCCCAAAAATCCTATGTTAGAAGTTTGGTCTCCTATGTGCCAATCTTGGGAGCTAGTGAATGCTTTAAGAGATGGGACCTTGCGGGAAATAGAAAAAAGGGTATTCTCACCATCAAAGGGTTAGTGTTGGTGGTTATAAAAAGAGCAAGCCTGGCCTTTGAAACCAGAATTGTGTACCTGACTTATAATTGCATGATGAGACCTTCCTGCATGCTCCCCTACAATGTACTGCACAGTGATGTAGTACAATGTAGGATGGTAAATGTACAGTAAGACCTCAACCCATCACAGTTGGATACCCAGAACTCTGAACTATGTATACCTCTTCTGCTTCTTTAAGTTTTTTTTTAGATCCAGACTCCAGCACTTTGTTTTAGCAGCACAAGATGACTAATGCAATACTGAACATCATATATTTTTTAAATATATGTTTTAAGCAATTTAAATTCTTTTCAAAATTTTAACATAGTCACACCTCCTCTATTACTACCCTTTCCATTCTCCCATCCCCTTCCTGCCAAATTGCATATTTAGACTATATCTACCTCCCACCTCCTCTATAACTCCTCCCAGATCATCCCTAAGTCCCCCTCCTCCTCCAAACATCATGTCTTAGTGTTTGCTTCTTTTTCTTTCTTTTATTTTGTTTAAGCCTATGGAAATGGTAAGATTTAAATGGCAAGTTATCAGAACTCAGATTTACCAAGAGGAGAACCTCAGTTGAGGAATTGTCTAGAACAAATTACCATTTGAGACTATTTCCATTTTTATTTGCTTTAGGAAGATTGAATACATTGTAAGTGGTACTATTCCCTAGGCTGGGAATCTTGGTCTATAGAAGATAGGAGAAAGCTGGTTGAAGCATTATGGATGTGCTTGTTTCTTACTTGGCCTGGGTGTGGTATAACTAACTGGTTATGTTTCTGCCTTGGCTGCCCCCAAACAATGAACTGTAACCTGGAATTGTGAAGTAAAGCAAACTTTTCATTTCTTAGGTTGTCTGGGTATTTGTCATAGCGTAAGAAATGAAACAAGGACATCTACTCAGTCCACTTGGTTCAGCCTGTATACACATAGTTGTTGTTATCCAAAGGATCATAGTTAATATACTGAGAGTCACATCCATGAGAATGCACTGCTTCACTGCAGTCCTTGATGACTGCTAACTCTTAAAGTCTCCCCAGCCATCTTCCACATTGTTCCCTGAGCCTGTGGTCAATGACAAGGTAATATAGATATTCCATTCATGGCTGAGTGCTCTCAAGACACCTATTCTCTACACTATGAGCATTTGTGAATTTCTGTGTTAGCCATTGTTCTTGACAAAAGAAGCTTCTCTGATGAATACTGAGAGCTATGCTAATCAATAAGTAAAGAGAGGAGTACTGAGAAAGCAATTACATATTATGCCCGTTTACTTAAGCAAACATAGTAGGATGTCCCCTAGAACCTTTGACTTTTCCAACCACAGGTTCTTGTTGAAATATACAGCACCAGGTATGTGTTTCGTCCTGTGGAGCACTCTTAAATTCAACCAGAAAATGGTTGGTTATTCGTACAGTATTTATGCCATATTGTACCCATAGTTTGGCGGCAAAATTATTATTATACTTCACCGGGTTCACAACTGGATAAGACTTGTGAGGATGTACCCCTCCCTGTACTCCACAATGTGTATAGCATCTACCAGCACTGTGAAAACTAGCCAATAGGGGAAAGTTTTTAAAACTGTATCACTTTGATTTCTCCTTGTCCTGTGGTCAATGTAGTAGGATCTTTCTTACCATCATCTTCTGTTTGGGAATCTCTGAGATTTACCCTAACCAACATCTCAAAGGAACATAATATTATATATATGATCTAAATGTTTATAATATATATTAGGAAGCATATATATATATATATATATATAAAATAGGTACACATGTACTTGTATGGTATGTACTGCCTGGTTTTTATCAACTTGACACAAATTCAGACATATCTGAGAAAAGGGAACACCAACAGATAAAATGTCTCCATAATATTGAAATATAGTCAAGCCCATAGGGAATTTTCTTGATTCATGACTGTTGTGGGAGGGCCCAGAGCAGTGTGATGGTGCCACCACTAATCAGTAGTCCTGCAGGGCTATAAGAAAGCAGGCTGAGCAAGCCATGAGGAACAAGCCATAAGTTTGGTGACTTCATGGTTTCTACTTCAGATTCTACCACCAGGTTCCTTTTTTGAGTTCTTGGGTCAATTTCCCTCTGTAATGGAGTATGAGCTGGAACGTTTCAAGCAAAAATAAACCCTTTCCTCCACAACTTATTTTTGGCTTTATCACACAAATAAAGATCCTTACCTAATTCAATATAGACGTAATTTAAGTTGAGTTACTATACACATATAATCTGAAAAGCATTTCAATTAAAAATTGGTGAGCAGAAAAGGCAAAGCAACAATATTGTCTTAGTAAATTCCGTATACTGTAGACTTTGTTACTTAAGTACACAGAGAAATGCTCATCTTGAACTTGTGGAGACTGAAAACATAGGGCAAGGCACTGGCAGATGAGTATATGGTAAGGGCACATGGCATAATTATGAAAGAAATATATTTAAATGACTGATTGAAGAATATTTGCCTGAGGCAGAGAAAGTCTGCAGTCTTTGTTAAGCATACATATGACTACTGAATCTCATGAGAGAGATTTTCCAGAGAAAAATCAAAGCCAAGGAGAAATATAAAACAAAGTTATAAATAATACTGTTTTGAAATATAATAATCTTCTGATCAGAAAAATATATGACAAGGAAAATAGAAGGCAGAAACATTGTAAGTGTTATACCTAGGTACAAATTTCTTATGAAATGGACAAATTTTCAACTATGAAAACTAAAACATCATTTAAACAGTCATTCCAAAGTTCAGACAAGCTTATCTTATTAATAAAAATAAGTAGAAGTAGTTACAGTCCTGAAAGCCAACTCAACTACATTTTAAATCTAAGAAAATGAGAGCATTATTGTTATAAACATTCATATTAAAATTCAATTAAGGAAATGTAAATATGATTTAAGTAAGCATTATTGATGCAACTAAATGAGATGTTGAAAGAAAAAAACTGTCAACCTTAATTTTTATGAACATAAACATTTTATATTTAAAGTTAATAAATACATTTTTATGAAAATAAAAACAAATGAACACAGAAGCTCACTGAATAAACAAATAAGACAGTAAATATATGTATCAGAAAGAAAAAAATCCAAATAGAAGCAAATCAATGTTTTAATCTGATGCTCAATATTTCATGTACCACAAAGAGAAAAAATGATTTGCAATGCCTTTTCATCTCCCAGAGGTCTTATGTTATAAAAACTGTAGTAGGTTCTGTAGACTTGTCTAATTTCAGCTAAGAATTTGTTAGCTGGTGTTTATCAACCATCACACAGACTTTTAATATAATGACAGGCTTCAGTGTTATTAAAACATCTTTATACAGTTAGATTCCTCTTCACCACTTTTTTTTCCAATTTGTAAGATTTTTATACACAATAGTTTTCTCTGTGCTGTCAAAAGTATTCCTAATACAGCATTTCTCATACTTTCCCAAGAAATTCTTGCAAGTTCCTGACAGCCTGCTTAAAGCTTTGAATATGATCATTAGATGTGATCAGTCATCAGTTTCCCATGAATCTAAACAATAAAAAAAATAAAATCTCCAATTTTGAGTATCATAAGTTTAGAAATTCCTTTTTTAGTTTTTGTTTGTTTCGGCTTGATTTGATTTGTTTGTTTTTTAGTTTTTTGCTTTGTTTTATATATAGTTTTTGTTGTTTTTTGCTTGATGGGCAATATGATAATCCATTGTTTCTTACAATAATGGAGTATTTGCCGCACTAACAAATTTACTCAACCTCCTTTTTTATTTTACTCCTGTCTCTGATGAATTTTTTTTACTTAATTATTATTTTATTTCAATGTCAAATTATAATGAAATATGTTGAAGCCATAGTAGGGTCTAAACTTCACATGCAAATGACAGAATCTCTAGCAATTTAGTGAAATGCGGATTGGACTAATATAATGTTGTCTGTGTGGTTATATGACAGGGACTGTGAGATGTGTCAAACACTATGAATATCTTATTACTGATAAATACATCCTTATGATTAAGTCTAATTCATAAAGAAAGGTTTTCACATGATGATCAGTAACGGCAGGGTAATAAAATGGAATGATAACAAAACACCACAGGAAGAAGACATGTCAATGGTGGCTCACTGCTTCCAAATCTTGTTCTAACTCCCCTTCTCATGATGATGTGAGATGACCTTAAAGGAAATAGCTTGTAGTTGTTCTTTGCCTTTATTGAATTGTTGACATCAACTCTCTTGTGCTTAGTGACATTACTACATCAAATAATGGGTACTGGAATGCAAACATAATGATACTTCAATGTTATTCAGATGACTGAGATGTCTGATTAACTCATGTGTGGGCAGTGTGCATACCGTAGATATATTAAACAACTTTTTCATGCTTCCTTCAGAACGGAGCCAGATAGTACATTTTACCTCTCTGAAAGGTATAAGCATTTTTCTGGAATTTCTGATGTAATTGTTTTGCACTATAGTCAGTGATCAGTGTATGACTGAAACTACAGAGTCTGAACTACACATTAGCAGAACCACAGTTGTCTATAACCAAGCCCATATTTATATTGCAACAACAACTTCTTGGCTCCAGTCAGGCCACAATGATGACAACAAAAATGCTTTCACATTATGAACACATTCACTTCTAGATAAAAATGCTTCTTAGAATTGTTGCAATATAGCATATATCCATAAGATCAAATATACAGGGGAAACAGAAGAAATGTGTCAACTTCTAGTTTCTAAATATGAAAGAATTATGCAGAACTTTATAAAATACATTTATATTTTAAAGTAAATAGATATAAAAAATTGAAAAACACAGGCTTAGGTTTTCAAGTATGTATTGTAAATTAATAAAACAAAACAAAACAAAACAAAAACAAAAACAGGTGTACAAAAGGAGTATGCATGGCATGCAGATCATGAGGGGTTTTACCCAGTAGAGTGAAAAATTCTTCACAATAAAAATAATAAAATAGCCGGGCAGTGGTGGTGCAGGCCTTTAATCCCAGAACTCAGGAGGCAGACCCAGGTAGATTTCTGTGAGTTCAAGGCCAGCGTGGGCTACAGAGTGAATTCCAGGAAAGGCAGAAAGCTACATGGAGAAACCCTGTCTTGAAAAATGAAAATAATAATAATAATAATAATAATAATAATAATAATAATAATAATAAATAAGTACAGAATAAACAGGTATGAAATAATAAGTAAAAATTAAATCCTAAAAATAAGAATGGAGGAAATAGCAAATGAAAGAAAAAACAAAAAATGATTCAGTCTTCAATGAAAAATGAAAAGAAGCCAAGGCATTAAAAAAGTCAACGAAGTAAACGTCAAGGACACAAATATGGAAATTAAAAGATGGGAAAATTATAAAATATTTCTCTAAAACAATTTGGAAAAATTTGGAATAATTTCAGAGTAATCTGTGATTTTACCAGTGTTTCCTGAGAATGTACTTAAAGATATAAGAAAACAACATGGCAGAAATTGAGAGAGTCTTTTCAAAGACTCAAAGATTTATTGTTTAATATGTTTGACATATCATATGTATACAAGTAATTTTAGTTTTTTTCACCCTATTTCCCATGCCTCAGACCCCTTCCTTCCCACACTGATGCCTTTCTTCTCAGTAAGGCCAACCATCTTTTCATGTCTCACTTGTATATGTGACCCACCCATTATGGTTACTTACATGAGACTTCCAAATGGGCAAAGTATCCTGGAAATACTGGGGAGTCCAACATTGGGAACTGTGGAAATTGGGATCCCTTCTTCTGGTCCTTTGTCTGCTTAATTTAAGAAATTTCCATACATAAGCTCAGGACAATTTTAAAGCTTTAAAAGAAAAACCCAATACAGGAAAGATATAATCCAAGTAGCTTCCTAGGAGAGAGAAATGAAAAGCAGATCAGAGAAATCCATGCCTCTTTGAGTTAGATATGGAGGTTCTACAAACAGCTACATGACAAAAGGGAGGTAGCTTCAGAGAAACATGAATAAGCCCCCATAGAAACCTAAATCACCATAGAAAGTGGCTAGTGTCAGAAAGAAAGAGCCAGAAAAAAAAGTGAACTATATCTTTCTGGGTTCTGACTCAGGCCTAGCAGAGCATAGTGGCAGATTCATAGTGACTACAAAGAAAGCAAAATTCTAAGAAGAAAAATTACATTACCTCATTAAGGAGACAATCCTTTGCCCATCTCTTTAGCAGCACCTTAGGTAACTCTTCCTTCCCAAGAAGTGGTCCATTAGCCTGGTGATTGACTGTCCCAACTAGATTAACTCTTATGTTTGTGTATCTTGGTATGTTATATCTCCACCTAGGACAGTGATAGAGTCTATTCATTTGACTAGTGAAAATTCTATTCTTTAGTTATCCACAGTAGAGTCCTATCCCAGGTTTGTGTAACAGAAGTGCAGAAAGGAAGTGGCCATGCAGTGTCCTGCCCTAAATGAGCCAGCTATATCTGACCTGACCTGGTGCCAAGGCTCAAAGTATAGAATGGAAGAAGGGACAGAGAGATTGTAAGAGTCTGAGTGTCTTAGTCTGCTGTTCTATTGCTGTGAAGAGACACCATGACCAAGACAGCTCATAGAGAAATAATTTAATTGAGAGCTTGCTTATAGTCAGAGAATCAGTTCATGATCATCATGGCCCAAACCATCATGTCAGACAGGCAGCAAGGCGTGGGGCTGAGAGATTAATCCTGACCCACAGGCAGAGAGAAGGAAAGACACAGAGACAGAGACAGAGACAGAGAGACAGAGGGAGGGAAGGAAGCAAGGAGGGAGAGAGAGGAAGGAATGGAGGGAGAGAGAGTGGGGACTGATTTGGCCTCAAACTGACTTTTCACACCTCAAAGCCCACTCAATGACACACATTCTCCAATAAAGCCATGCTTCCTAATCGTTCCCAAACAATTGCACTCCCTGGTGACAATCATTTAAATATAGGAGGCTATGAGGGCCACTCTGATTTAACTCACCAAAAAGAGGTTGAGAAAGACTGCTCTGAAAGATTGTCCTTGGTATGAGATCAGAGCTCTAAAGCCAGAGAAGGAACACAAGGAACAAGCATGGAAAAGAAAGTATGAGGAAGCTTAGGCAAACTCAACAGATATGATATACTCCAGGTAAAAGCAGGCAAGCAGGCACACACAGGAACCCCTATGGTTTGAGTGATATACATATACAAAAATCACAGAAATGTGGTATTTTGACAAAACTGATCCATAGGTACATAACTATGAATTACACTATTATTTACATGTATACATTTTTATTTTTCCTTGAATATAACGTGGTCACCATCTTAGCTCATTCCAAATATCCATGCTGGCGCTGTTTCATATAAATTTTTTTATCCCCCCATGCCTTTAATTTGCTCCATTTTTACATGATATGAGACAAGGAAGTCACTGCAGTTGAGGTTATTTGCAAGACTAGAAAAAGATTACATCTATCAGTATTTCATCATTGAATGAAGAAGGGTTCAAAATATCTTATTTTTAGAATGTAAACTGCTAATCTGTATTAGGAATTAGCAAGTAGACACATTCTTTTTAACCTTTCAAAAGGAAAAAAAATATTATTTTAGCATCTAGTACAAGACAAAATTTACCAATCAATTACTCTATTTTCAACACCTTCATCAAAACTAGATAGGAGACTATTTAAAAAATTGTACTGGTTCATTTAAGAGGACTAAGACATAAGTATAAAATTGGGAAAGAGAACTAAATTCCAAGTATCTTACATCAGAAATCAAAGCATATTCAGAACTGAGGGAAAAGAAGTACATCTGAAATCTTTTCCATGAAAACTAAAAGAATGTCGTCATTGACTGGCAACATCCTGAAAATTCTGAGAAAAATAGTTCAGGGTTTTCAACAGTCAAAGAAGTTTTGAAACAAAGAAAATAAGTCTGTCATCATACAAATTGCAGTGGGACACACAGCCCAGAACTGCTACCAATGGCCTGAGATGTATCCTTCATCCTTTAGAGACATCCACTCAGGGAAAGCCAGAACCTTGATTTCACCACAGAAAAAAATTCCAGGATGAGTAAATATCAAGCAGAGTTGGAGTTTATTAGAAAAGATTTTAGTATAAGCACCAAGATTCAGAGAAACAGAAATGCTCTGAAAGAAAGTGAGTCACATTTAAAAGAGTCGATATGGACTTGTTAAAGGAGAGCCATACTTCATTGTGTTTACATAGACACATTTTGATGAAGGGGTGTTTTCTGATATCATCAAGTGATTGTTAAGGAATTTAAATAGAATCATAGGCTGGTTCCTGAGGCATACTCAAATGCTTGTAATAAATGAGGAAAAACTCTTGATCCCAAACATTCAAGAGGTTGAGATAAGTGCATTGTCAACAAAATTAATAGCCATAGTTTTGAAATTTTGAGAAAAGATCATAGATAGGAGATAAGCCAATGGTTAGGTTCAATCAGGCTTTAAGTTGGGTCTGTAGCTAGAGTTTTCCTGCCTGGCCCACAGTCAGGACAAATCTCTGTCACCTGCCAGTCCCACAGCCACTCAGACCCAACCAAGTAAACACAGAGACTTATATTGCTTACAAATTGTATGGCCGTGGCAGGCTTCTTGCTAACTGTTCTTATATCTTAAATTAATCCATTTCTATAAATCTATATCTTGTCATGTGGCTCGTGGGTTACCGGCATCTTCACATGCTGCTTGTCATGGTGGCGGCTGGCAGTATCTCCCTCACTCAGCCTTCTGCTTCCCAGAATTCTCCTCTCTCCTTGTCCCGCCTATTTCCTGCCTGGCCACTGGCCAATCAGTGTTTTATTTATTGACCAATCAGAGCAATTTGACATACAGACCATCCCACAGCATGGGTCTATTGTTGTTTTAATGTTCTTTCCAGAAACATTGCCTCTATAGCAGAAACCGTCACAGAAAACATGGTTAATTGGGCTGGAATTCCTGATTATCAGCTAGCAAGAGGCTTCTCTTCAACTGTAGCATGGGACTTCTTATTCTTCCCATGTTCAGTTCCCTGACTTTCCATCCTGCATTAGATCTGAATGACAGTGGCAAGTTGGTGGCAGTTTAACTTGCTTCTTCCTGCGTACCTGTCTTCAGTTCCATTATACCCTCAGAAGGCAACATAGGTTCAGTGGTGGTAACTGTAGACAAAAGTGGCTGAACATCTCCTGGAGATAAGGGAAAAAGTCCTAATTACAGAGTAGTGTCCCTGGAGCATCATCAACCAGCTCCCCATTAAAACTGCGTTTTTAGTGTTTGTCTTCACTTGGCCTAATATATAGCTGATGCACAGGGAACTCGCCTATACTCAGAGCAACCTTGTTTTTAAAGTGTGACTTTCAAACTTTCATAGTATGAGGTGGACAAATAAGGTGTTACAAAGGGAAGAAGAAGAAAAAAATCTGAGTAGAAAAGTTTGGAAAGTATTTGCTCCACAGAAGAGTTTCTAAAGCTCTATCACACTTGCCACAGATTTCACAGACTTGAGTGCATAGCCAAAAGATACTTGAGAAACTTTTGTCTTTTATCTTTGTCCTGAAAGTCTGGACAAGCAGGAAATGAGGGCTAAGAAAGATTCTTAGAGGAAATTGGGGAAACCCTACTGTACAACCAGTGTGGGATGACTTATTGATCAAGGCCTTTTGGGAATCTTCTGTGCAAATTTAGCTGGGCAGTGAGCTTTGTGCCTACACAGGAAAAGCAAGAGAAACCTGAAAAAAATTAGTGTAGCAAAGACTGTAAACAAGGAACAACAGTTAGAGCAACGATAAAATAAATGTCTGGAGAGAAGCCAGTTTTATCTTTAAGATTGAAAGAGCGTATTCCAAAAAGCAGAAATGAGATTTTTAAGAATTACAAAAATGAGACCCATATGAAAAAAAGGTATAATTCCTACTCTGGTTTATTCTTATCTTCAGTTTATTTTCACACAACCTAGATGACTGCAACTGCCTGGAAGGCACACGTGAGAAAGTGATCAAAACTGAGATGCCCCTTGTCATCTTCTAGGTCAGTCAATAATATTAACCCACACACCTCATTGAGGCTTTCCCCAGTGTTTGTGACATGGCCTAGAAAAAGCCACTAACCTAGGCTCCCAACTGCACTCCATTGCTAGGATCCATTCTTGTTTTATAGGAGCATTTCCTTATTTCTTTCAAGATCACAATTTTACTTCTAAAATTAAAAATCCATTCCTAAATCATTTACCTAGTATCTATGAAGTTCCTTCTCCTAGTTCAGCAGACAGGATCCAAAGCCACTGGTTCAATGAAATGTTTGTATGACATTGAACTTCTGGCACTCCAACTTCTGAGTTAAACCCACTTGAAGATAGATGGCTCCACACTCAAGGACCAGTCTAACTCCCAGCTGATCTCACCTTACA